>JAVSBS010012861.1:0-30913 GCA_033124195.1 Coracias cyanogaster | reverse complement strand
GTTTCTGATACAGGCCAGGATGCCATTGGCCTTCTTGGCCACCTGGGCACATGCTGGCTCACGTTCAGCCAGCTGTCAGCCAGCACCCCCAGGTCCTTCTCTACCAGGCAGCTCTCCAGCCACACTTCTCCAAGCCTGTAGCGTTGCTGGGGGGAAATCACCTCAAAGTCAAAAGCAGTTCGTCAGCATGGGCTGGCTGTGTTAGCGCCCGTCCTCTTCAACCAGGTGCCAAGTCCATGAGGTAGCTGGGAACCCTGGCGCTGATTAGCCCTTGGACTGGATGATCTTCAAGGTTTCCTCCAGCCCCAGCAGCTCTGGCATTGAATTTCCCGCTCCGCCATATGGCCAGGAGGAGAAGGCAGATTTGTTGTCTCATACAGAATTCAAAAAGCACCAAAAATGCACTACAGGTTCTGAAAAGAAGACCACCAGGGGAATCATAGAGTGGTTTGGGTTGGATGGGACCTGAAAGCTACCGATTTTCAACCACCTGCCATGGGCACAGAGAATCATAGAATTATTCTGGCTGGAAAAGATATTTAAGATCATCGAGTCCAACCATTCCCCCAGCACTGCCAGGGCACCACTGAATCGTGTCCCTCAGCACCACATCTCCACGGCTTGGAAACCCCTCCAGGGATGGGGACTCCACCGCTGCCCTGGGCAGTCTGAGCCAGGCTGCGACAACCCTTTTGAGGAAGAAGTTTTTCCTCATGTCCAACCTAAACCTCCTCTGGTGCAACTTAAGGCCATTTCCTCTTGTCCTATCACTTGTTCCTTGAGAGATATTTAATTTATGAAAGAAGATTCTGTTTAAACTCCCCCAGAGCAGAGAACGGGGCTAGAAATGGGGCAGCGAGCCCAGGGGAGACCTTCTCTGCTTGCTGTGGGCAAACGGGGAGCTGGGAGAACATGAGTGGGAATGGACGGACACACCAAAACCATCTTTCTACCAAATCTAAGGTTTCAGGCATCCAAACCACACGGGTGTTCAGATCACGGGGGAGACAGTGCCAGCAACACGTGGGAGCGATGGGCCAAGAGAGGAGCACGTTGCTGCTGGAAAAGCGACGTTCATGTTTCCCACTAGAGACATGTAAGACAAGGAACTTAAACATGGGTCCAGACTCAGGTTTGGACGGTGAGGAGCAGATGTATACAAATGATGCAAGGAGGAGAAGAGTAAAAATAGGTCTCTCAGCGGTGCTGGGATCCAGCCGCCGTCTTTCATAAATTCACAGCAGAATCCTGGGCACCTCTGGAAGGAGACAGATGGGCCATTCTTACCCTCCACGTGGAACAAGGTAGAAATGGGAAATCAGGCTTTCTATGAAGCGCAGCTTTGGGGGATTTTTCTCCTGGGTGTGACTTTTCTTGCAAAACACCAAGACCTGCCAGGGCTTTCAGAAAGCTGTAAACAGTGGGACAGTCCCAATTCCCTCCAAAACAAGAGTGTCTTTGGTAGTAACGAGTAGAAGTTTTGAAAAGGAGAAGGGAGAAGGCGATGTAACTGAGGCCACATGCTGCCCAGGGACCTCCTCAGCTGGAGTCTCCACAGCTTCCAGCCCCACGGCTTCCACGTGTACGTCCAGCTGCCTTCTGAACCCAGACACGCTCCGAGCACCCTCACTGTGCTGGGATAACAAGCTGCCCAGTTTAACTGGGATGAATTTATGGGATGCCCCACTTTGCTCTGGAGCAGAACTGCTGACGTCTAGGGTCCATCTACCACTGGGGACAAAGGCTTTGCTGCAAGGACATGCTGAGAAAGCCATTTTTGAAGGTGTTTTCCCTCTTACTTTCCCTGGACCATGCACTGCTGGGCAGCTTAATTTAAACCTACTTTCAACTGACATGAAACAAAGGAGAACATTATTAAAGTCTGATTCCTAAGTACCACCTCTAGAGCCTGTCACTGGGAATTAAAAACTGAAAAGTAAAGAATAAACTACGCAGGTATTCAAGGTTCTTTGGCTTTTGTAAAAAGACACTCAAAGCCCTTGTGTACGTCACCCAACGGGGCAGGGGCTGCGGGATATTCTCCTGGGGGGCTGAGCTGGGGTAGGTGCAGGACACAGGAGCTGGTGCAGGGAAAAAGGCCCCTTGGTCGTAATAAACCTCTCGGGAAGGTGGTAGAAGCTGCCATCCCACAGTGGCCACATGCCACGGTGCCTCCAGCACTCGCTGCTTTCCTCCAAGGCATGACCCCGAGCCCCTGATCGCTCAAGAGGTCTGTGATAACACTGCGTTCGAAACAAGGTGACCCGAAGGAATTTTTTCTCTATCATTTCAGCTCCTGGTAAAGCACAGAATGATGAACGCTCCACTTCGAAGTGATGGGATCATCAATTCCCAAGGACAACCAGGCCGCTGAAGCAGCTCCTTGTGCCTGCACAAGCAGCTGGCAGCTCCGCTCTTTGAAGTTCACCGTGATTTTCCTGTAGCTGACAGCAGTTGATTAAAGAAACCACCACGATAAGGTCTCCCTTTCCTCACGTTGCAAAAGGTCTCCACCTTTCAGATCAGCCTTTTCCCACAGCAAACGCGACAGAGCCCGCCTCGCTCCAGGGGCAGCCAAAGGTTTGTTTTCATGAAGCTGAATTTCACCGTTAGAATTCTCTTGTTATTCTCAGTGGATGAACTCTCAGGTTCATTGTGAGAAGCGTGGGGAAATTCAGCATTGCCAGGCGCCGTGCCTCTTTACAACGTGTCTGAAGAATGAAGCAAAGCCAAGGAAACAAGGCTATCAGCAAATACTAAAGGACCACAGTACAGAAAATGAGGAAACGTGGAATAATATTCTGTAATTCCCCCACAAAACTAGAATTTTCTCCTTTTAGTAGCAGCCGCCACCAAAATTTAAGTGTTGTTGTATTAAGAAGCATTTGTATCTTTGTAATTTTTTTTGTAATTGCGTAGAAAAAATAAATCAGTAAATAGAGCAGTAAACAAACACTTACCGTGCACAACCACACCACCACCTCCACGTGTCCTGCCCTTCAGTTCCAGGTTTTAAACTGCTTTGCTCTTCCCCTCCCCCATCCTGAATCTTCACAGCTTGTCTTACACACCAGCCCCAGTCCTGGATGAAAGGGTATTTTTAGTCAAAAAGGCTCCTCTTCTGTGCTCAGCCCAAGGCCCATGATGGCATTAGAATGACAAGGTGGGTTGAAAAATCTTTTTGATTGTTCTGATGGCCGCATGCATCAGGTGATGGCCTCAAGTTGCACCAGGGGAGGTTTAGATTGGATTTTAGGAAGAAGTTCTTTACTAAAAAGAGTGGTCAGGCATTAGAACAGGCCGCCCAGGGCAGTGGTGGAGTCACCATCCCTGGAGGTGTTCAAAAAATGGGTAGATGTGGCGCTCTGGGACATGGTATAAGGGTCAGGGAGATGTTCAGATGAAGGCTGGACTTTATGATCCTAGAAGTCTTTTCTAACCTAAATGATTCTATGCAGAAGCTTTAAGTCTGTGCTGTCAGGGGAGAAGGGGGACACACACAACAGTCTCCCAACTCACTGGCATCAGTCATTGTCTTGATGAAAATTAATAGCCTCAAAAATGCTACCGGCTGCACGCTCACAAATTTGGTGCCATCACCAAGGTGAACATGCTGACCTTGGGCAGAGCGGCGATGTCAGGATTCACACAGCACAACACTGTCCAGAGACACCTCTGACAGCTCCGCACCGTGCCAAGATAAGCGGAACAGCCACTCGGTGCCGAGCGGCACCGGCCAGGTTGGGCACTGTGCCCTTCTGACACAGGCAGGATGTCTATCCCCCCGTCCCCTGCCTGTTTGGCAGCAGCTCAAAGATCTCTAAACCACCTCGAGTGGAGGGTCACACGCCTGGGGGACTGGTTTTCATGAGCACCATGGAAGGATCTGTACCTCTCCTGGGCAAGTTTACTCACTTGACACCTCAACGGCACAAATTCGCTGGGAAGGAGCATTGAAAGCAGGAGCGTGCACGCCAACTGTTACTATGCATATTAATAAATATTCTTTATTTAAATTTTTGCACATTGCGCTTTAACATATTACATCCAAAACATTTTGCAAATGGATGTCTACTTTGTAAAATCTTATATTCAGCTCATTGTCATTCTGTACAGAATTATAGGTACAACATTACTTTGCCACTAGTTTGCTTTTTGTAAGTCTCACAGTAAGAGAAACATTTAATGAAAAGAGATGGCTTAAATTATAAGAGAGGCTTGCACAGCTACTCAACTAAAGATACAAGCCTGAAGAAAGAACAAAAATTAATGAAATCACCTCCACCAGCCTCCCCCAAAAAAACAAGGAAAAAAAAATCACATTAATTTAAGATAAAATTTTGCCATAAGTCACTAAATTAAGTTTTTGAAAGAGAAGGCGCAGTAGTCATCTTGAGAATTTCAGTGAGAGACAGAGCTATTTTATTGTATTTAGTTCGCTCCAGCCGTTGTCAACCAACCGTTACAAATGGGCCCCTTGTGATCATTTAAGCGGCAGTATTTATTAAATTTCTCCTTCAGATGCTGTCGGTATTGTTCTCTATTGCTGTAAAAAGACTTGTTGTTTGCCATGAAGGACTGTATTTCATCTTGCGAGATAAAGATTTCCTCGTCAGAAGTGCATTCAGACTCATCCTGCAAAGGAAAACAGGCACTGAGGAGCAGCACACCCACCTCACCCCTGTACACGCTGGCCCCGCTCGCCCCAAAGAACGATGGAGCCTTCGTGTCACGACACCTCGAGGCTGAGCTGGCTAATCCAGTCACCCCACTCACACACAGTGCTGGTTTTGGGGTAAGAGGCAGCCTAAACGGTCACTAAATCTATCAGAAGAAGCTTCAGTCTCAGCACACTTCCGTTGGAAGAGGATGGCTTTTATCAGGATTTAAACAAAACAAAAAAAACAGAAAAGGAAAAAGGATGTAAAGCAAAGGGAAGAAAAAGGAGAGAAGGTTCCCTGCAGTGGGCAGGACTGGTCACAGCATGAAGGCCACAATAACGCACGCTTCATTTTATGGAATAATGCAGTTCTTGCTAAGAAGCACTTCTAACACAAGTCCTGTCACTTGCATCCCAGCGACAGGCAATTCCTCCTCCTCTGCAAAGCGCCTGAGTTACACACTTCACAGAGAACATGCAAACAGAGTCAGCTGTGAATCTTCATCTCAGTTACGTTCTCTCTCATCAACAGCTCATCCGTGGGATCCAGACTCCAAACCCCATCCCCAGCCCCGGGAGTTAAAGCAGTATGCTACAACCAAAAACTCAAAGCAGTTACTTACGAGTAGTTCCACTAAGCTCTTGGCACCTTTTCCAGTATCGGGAACAAGTGACATTTCCATGGGTTCTGCAAACTGTGACACTTTTTTCATATGCTCAAACCAAGGCAACTGCTGCCCGCTTTTTTCTGAGCTACAGCAGCTTTCGGCGTGTGTGTCTTTGGTCTTGTCGCGATGAAACTCTGTGTGCATGATATTTCCTGAGGTCTCTCTGTTACCTGGATCTGCCAGACAGCTTCCAAGTTTCTGCATCTAAAATGGAAAACAGCCCGTGAGGAACTACGAGCAGTGTTAACGCTGAAGCGTTCACGTCTGCGATGGGAGCAGGAGGGAAGGGGAGAAGGTCAAAGAGAGCGCGGATTTCTGGTTTTCAACGCGCCTGCCTGGGGAGGAGGGGGAACGGTGCGTTCGTTCCCCGGCAGCGCACAAAAGTGCCCGTGCTTAGGAACATGGAGAAGAACCTCCCTCCCAGAACCTATACTAGGAAGGACCTCGATTTCAAAACATGAAGAGGTAACAGAAGATCCTTGTTACCCCCTTTACGGCATTAGTAGCCGTTGAAATTTGAAATACGTTTGTAGCGACTTTAAAATGTACGCATTTCAACAAGCATGCTGGAGGAGCTATGTTCCTTACATGTTCATTCTCACACTTCAAAGTTTTACTTTTCTTTTTCTTCTTTTTGTTTTTGCCTTTTGTGTTATTCTCTTCCGAATTCGCCCAGCATTCCACACAGCTATCTCCATCCTCCTCTTTGTCGTCACAGCGATGGACGCATGAATCATCTCCTGCAAAAGACAGCGAACGTTCTTCTCATTCACTTAAGTTTCACGGACGCTAAGCCAACAGTACGTTCTTACCAAACCTACCGTTTTCATCATGGTTGCAAATTCCTTCAGTGCAGGCCACGTCCGACCCCTCTCGAGATCCTGTTTCGCTGCCCTCCATGCTGGATGAATAACCACAATCGCTGCCATTACAGTGCGGAGATAAACCTGGGACAAAGGGCACGGTAAGCGACAGCAGCTCTTGCATACGCTTACTTACATCTCTAACAAAGAATTCTTACAGTTATTTTTAAAAACAGCCCAGCGCTGTTTGGCCCATAAATGTAAATGGTTTTTAAAAACAAATACCGATGACATTTAACTTACCTTTCTTGATTTTAGGTGAACCTAATAGAGTACCGCTGCTAGGACAGGTGCAAGAAGTGCTTTCATTGGTAACAATTACTTCTACACAATTGTTTGTTTCTTCGCTGCTACCACAGGCTTTGCAACTACTTTCTGTGAAGTTGGGATTTTCCTTAAAACAAAACAAAAATACTCGCAAGGACTGAAAGTAGCTCAGGCAGCATCTTTGTAAATTATACTCTCCCCACAAGAAAAAGCAGCTGACACTGACTGGTAACAGCCACCTACAATTAAACCCAACCAACCACTTTCTCCACAGGAACATGACCTAGAGTTACCCCCATTAAGTTCAGTCAGAATAATAATTGCATTTAGTCAATTAAAGCTTCCCCCTCTCCAAAAATTCAGGGGTAATTGTCTGCAAACGCCATTTGAATTCCCACACTCTAGTGATCTTTAAGAAACGGTAGCTGAAAAAAAATATTCAAGCATATCCTAACCTCCTAGATCTAGGATTTTTAAAAATAAACCCCACCAAACCCCCAAAAGCTAAAGGGTTCCAGGCAACTACTTTATAAAAAAAAATATATACTAATCTGAAAAAGTATTAAATTCCACTGGTGACCAAAAACTAGTTCCCACAACTGAAATATAGTAAAAGCCTCCCAGGAATCCTAATGCAGAACAGCAAGCTGATGAACAAGTCACCAAATCAGAAATCTACTTATTTAATGCCAGAGCTATCCATGTTTACCTTTGCTTGACCCATTTCCTTCTCCTCTGTGGCCTGCAAAGGAGTCGGGATCTCACACACACACTTATTTTTCCGCCTGTTCTTTCGTTTTTGGCGCTTCTTCTCTTGTTTAAGCTCTCGCACTCTCTCTTCTTCTGAAAATTCTTCACAGAGCTGTTCCAATCGACTAATACCCTGCACTTTCTCCACAGCCATCTGTTTATAAGAGGTTAGATCTATTTATAGGTGTTAACATAATTCAAGACTTTACATTTATAAAAAAGGAGGAGGAAAATAGCTGGCAAGCACTTTATTAAAATAAAGCTTCAGCAACACAACCATTGATATAGGAAAAAAATGCCTGTCCAGATCTAATAGCTAAAATTAAGATTGCTGAGGAAGATCTGGGTATGGAGAGAGAACTGCATTTAATTTATGGCCCAGATTCGCAGTTTTCAGTGAAAAGTTGTGCACTTAAACGTATTTTTGGATCTGTTTACAGGGCAGATACTCTTATGGTCTAACAGCAGCACAAAAAAACGTATAAGTGTTACAGAATTCCTGCAGCTCCTTGTCTGGGAAAAAAAAAATCTGATTTTCTAGGCAGTTTAATTTTGAAGCGCAGACATATCTCCAAATATAGCAAGTATCTAAACATGTTCCTTAGTATTACATTTAGAATAAATATCATAATGGCACATCTACATACAAAGTTACTCGTTTAACTATATTCTTGTAAATTATTCTGGATCAATGCTCCCACAGAGGTAAAAATAAATTCACAGGTTTGGGGTTTATTTTTTTCCCAGATCACACTGGGAGCTCTTTAAACCAGAATGAGACACCATGATTCCCACTCACCTTCAGAAAGGACCCCATCTAGAGCTTTAAGTTTTGTATTTCCAATTCATAGTATGCGCCAGCATAACTACAAGAGTTTTACAGTGTCAATGACTTTTCAACATCGTACTTTATTAGATTAAAAAACCACTAAGACAAAAATGCAACCGCGTACCCAGTCCAGTGCTGCTTCCATAGTATTAGAAGTCTTTAAGAGCACGTATTCTATTGGCATACGTTAAGGGAGGTCTGTCTGAAGTTCAAGATCCCACAGGATCACAGAGCACTCTTGGAAGACTCTGAACACAAGTTAACAGTTGTGTTTGTAATTCAGAAGCACATCCTCCAGTTTTACTAACAGGCCAAATAAACTGTTGTAGCCAGAGCTACCTGAAACACTATCAGGCAGCAATAGCTTCGCTGTGAATTAAAACCGCAGGAGATCCAGCGTACTGGAATGTGCAGCTTGGAAAGTAAAAGCAAGTCTCATTCTTTTACATTCCAGCAGCCATCACGTTGGGACGGCACTCGGCTGCGCTGTGCGTTGGTATTGCACAACCGCTGCCTGCAGCCAACGAGGGATTCGCACAACACCCTCGCAGCAAAGCTTCTGGAAAACACACACACAGTGTCTACAGCAGTTCAAGTATAAGCTTGATTAAAATCTGATTTTTTACCTCAAAGCTTTTGCGTAAAGCATCAACACCTAGGTAAAAAAGCATCTGCCATGTTTGTTCTTCAGCCCGCAACTTTTGCCAGATTCGGTGCAATCTTTCATAAAGATGAATGCCCAGGCAGGTCAAGACTTCTTCTTGGGCTATGTCTATTGTCTTAGCGTGCCTTTCTCTCCGTCTAAAAGAAAGAGGTGAACCAAATCGCAGTATGGTTAAAGGAGCTGGAAGTCTACCAAGAGATCAAAGCAGTACAATGACGTATTTATGTACAACTGAAGGTGTGTTTGCACAAACAGCTTTGTAAGTCGAGTTCTGCTGTGCTGCATGCAGATGCAAAATAGAAAGGACCAGGTCAAAACCACCACTCCGCTCCCCACACATTAATCTGTGCACGGCACTGCTAAGCTGCACTATGCTCTCCAACCTGAACGTGCTGCCCCATCAGTCTCTGCTTGCTCCTGCGAGGAGGGATCAGCAGAGTTTCATGCCAAAGAGATGCAGCCATTCTTTTGCTTCCTACAATTTGTATTTAGTTTATATGTAAAATATTTCAGCTTCCTAGACATTTATGTCTCAGTTAACTGAAGCTGAATAAACACACATCCAAATTTATACATTACGTACGGTAACAAGTGAAAATATTAATCTGTATCTACTGTCTATTGAGGAAAAATCATAAAAGGATTTATCCTCCTCATCAAACAGTTATGACCGAGCTTTAAAGATACTGGGCTCAGACCTGTATTTTTCATTGGAAGATTTTAAGATGCTGAAACAAGCTCAGAAATGACCACATCACACAAACGGTGACAAAACTAAATTGAACACTTGGCATTTGGCAGAACTGTCAAGCAAGGTTCCCTTTCTATTTTGCATATTTCGAACACCTCCATGAAAAGCAGGCAGCCCTGGTGAGAGAACAAATGAACTCGAAGACGTTTGGCAATTTCTTTCCGTCTTGCCTTCAGAGTTAAACGCACTTTAAAGTCAAAAGCACGGACAAAAATCTTTGCTGCTTTGAAGCGCTATCTTGAAAGTCTACTTTGATACGAATATTTACATTCGGAAGTGTATTATGCAGTGAGAAGGCAAAAAAAAAAATCCACGTGTGCAACATACAGTCAAGAATAAAATAAAGAAGCAAAGCGCTAGATAGCCCACTCTAGCAAATTACATACTCATACCCTCCTGCGAACTCTGGTTCGGCTCGGCCCAAGAGGTGTGCGATGAAATCCGTTTCACAGCACACGTGTATGTGACGTTCGTGGGGACAGCAACGCAGGCCCTCGTAAAGTGCAGCGCAGTAGCCCTTTTCTTTGCTGCAGTCCAGCTCGCCAATAAGAATATTGTACGCCCGAAGCACTTTATTTTTGCAGTCAGTGCAAAACCTGTGTTAAAACAGAACACGGTAGAACTGAATTTTTTCTTATTCAAGCAGCAATTTAGAGCCACTTAGTCTCAGTTATAATATACCGAGCTATTTAATAGTGCATGCTATATTTAAACCAGGTCACGTAAGGTTTATGTTACTTCAAAAGGTAAAATAGTAGGACTTTGGCTCTAAGCCACGTAAGTTGACTATATGTATTATACTACCTATCATATATTACAAGCCTGGATATCAACTTTCATGCTCTAAGGCATAAATCAGGCTCATTGTTAATAGGAAGAAATTCCTATATGGATATGCAATTCCATATTTGCTCAAAGATCAGAAATCTAATAGCGAACAAACTGAATCATTAGTACAAGCCAGGACAAAATTCCTCTCAAGTAACACACTCCAAGTTACTTTATAGCGATTATTTGAAGTATACTCAAGTGAGCGACAAGCAGTAAGAAAAACTTTCTCTGCTGCCTGCTGTATAAGAGCGATGTTTCCACTCCAAGCACCTTTAAACATATTTTGAATTATTAGATTACTGCACAGATAGCCAAACAAGGTTTATTTATAACACAACGTATTCCATTTAAACAGGTGACTGCTCAGATAATTAATGAGAAGAGTAGAGTTATGAAGTCTGTTATAATTAAAATCCAACCAAATTAAGCTCATTCTATTTTATAATCTTCAAGAAGGTACAAAACCTCTTGCTGTATTACTTTAAAAATGCAAGTCAGACAAGCTGCTCACATTTCAGCTTTCAGCTTGAAAAGCTGGCTCTTCATGCCATCTCTGGATGGTGTTTTTCCCTTTCCTAGTTTGTCCAGTCACTTGACAACACTAAGTCAAACATATTTTGATGTTTGACAGAACTATGATAACTGGCTAGTTTCTGTGGTGAAAGGAAAGAAAACAGTAATATTATTGCAGGTTAGCATCAGGAGAGCTGCCAACACCATGTTTAATGTCACAGGAGATTAAAGTTATTTTGTTTCCAAAGTGTTATTTCCACACCACCACCACCCCCGCACCCATCTGTGCCCCCACAGTTTGTATCAAAACCTTGAGACTACTGGAAATTAAAACTTTTTAATCAGCATGGTAGCTACCATACACATGCAACAGTAATTCAGTGGCCTATTTTTTCCGTGCAAGAGAGACCTGAGAGCACTAGCACTAAGTCATAAACAACCGTTTTAAAACAGTGATTTACAAGCAACGCCAAGCCTAAAATATTCTTGTTAATTTAGTTCACATTGTTTTGAAATTGCACATACTCCCCAAAAGCCTAGAAGGCAGAGTCGCAAACAGAGCGGGCTACTTGTGAAAGAGTGGAAGAATATATGCAGTTTTAATAACTCAAATTGTAAATCATGATTTAATCCTAACCAAAAAAAAAAATTAAGTAGCTATGACTTCATCTGAGGTCTCCACATTTCGCCTACCGTAACCCAGAACAATAGCTAAAACACAAAGTATTTCACCATCTTAGTCTCGACAACTGTTCTCCGTCACCACAAGCCCAGCTCTTAAGAGAACGGTACCAGAAGAATCCTCTACACTTTCAAACACTGTGTGACCTGTACATACATTTCGATTCACCAAAAAATTCAGCACGTGCTCCTCAAAAGGAAGGTGTGTCTTTGTTCTTTTAACATACCTGTGTTTCCGTAGGTAGGTTTCTAACGTTTCTAAGAGACAACTAGAGTCAATTAGAACTACTTCATCCCTGCACTCCTGGGACATGAGCTCCCACACATCCATCCAACAACCCCTGCAAAAAACACAAATAAAAAAACCACACAACACAGAGAGACAAAAGACTGTACGTTATCCTGGGAAGGGTTTAGAGAAGCAGCAAAATGAAGCATTGTTAGTTTACCTGACTGCTCCCTGGAAAGGTCAATAGTGGAAAGTGATGCTATACTTGCTCTTCTCCTTCCTGCTGTCTTTACTATTCTTATTATTTGTACTTAATTTCTCTGTACTGAATGTGCTACTGCTCCCTTTTAATACTGTCTCATAGTATTAAAAAAACCCATTTTTTTAAACCCATACCTCATGTATTACAAACTAGTTATTCTTCCTAAACAAATGCTATGAAAATACTTCCGTGTTCCTGAATTTACTTTCAATCCTATATAGGCTAAGCCTTAAAACTTCCAGAAAAGTGAAGGTTTTGAGGTACCAGTTTTGCTGTCTGTGTCTATAAACCCAGATTCATAATGACTTTTTAAAGTTAGAGCTGAAAGCGAGTAGCCGTTTTCAGAATACCACCTTAAGTATAAATACATACAAGTTTTGATACTTCTGGTAGATTAAAATTCCATATGACAACTTACTAAAAAAAAAAAAACACCAGAGGAGAAAATCCAAAGAAAAAAAGCAAAACAACCCAACAGACTTCCACACATCTACCAACATAAGAAACCATAAAACACCCTACACTAAGTCTCCAAATTTTGTTAAAAAAACCCAACACTTTACAGCACACATTTGGATGTGTGAAAAGCACTCTTTCAGAGCAAAGAACCAACTTTAAATAGCAAGTCATGTTTGCTTACAGGCTTGTCTACACCTGACATTTTATCAGAACAGTCGTTTCTGTTTAAGCTCATGTATGGGTACAACAGAGCAGGAAAGCAGGGCAAAAAGCAGCCCTATTTAATAATTAGCTCCTCAAAAGCATTGATATATGCTATTAGCTAGTCCGCCAGATCATACGGCTTACGTTTATGAGAGGCTAAAATGCTCCTTAGCCCCAAATGGAACCGAGTAGCCATAAACCAGGCACACTGAAACTGAGGACGTCAAGTAACTCTCCAGTGGCATTAGCTAGTTACGTAACCTGCGTAATTAAACACACAATTACAACTCCAAGCTTGCTCTGTGTGTATAAAATGCCCAACCGATGCAACTCATGTGAAGAAGTTTCTTCTCATGAAGTCAAGCAGAAGCTCTAAGTTGATACATAAAAATTTCTCCTCTAGGACGGTTCTGTCTGACGCCTCCACGTCAGGGCCGTTGGCGTATTTGCTTCCACCCAAGGCAGCAGGTTTGTTTGGAGAATTATCAATACTGATACACCCTGATCTCTTCTGTAGCTAACAAAGGAGTATCGACAGAGCAGAGTGCAAGCTGTGTTTCTTTAGCAAACTCACTGATTGCCCACAAGCCACGTTATCAGATAACGCAGAGAGCTTTACTTGCAGTATATGAAAACACTGCTTTTTCCACATATTCCCTATTAACCTGCTGGCAGTCAAAATACTAAAGGGATTTATTCCGGCATGAATCGAGGAAATCAAGGCAGCACCTCCCTCTCTGTTCATTCCATTTCAGAATTGTCCTGCCTTGCCAAAATGGTAAGTGCAGCTTCCATGATATATGTCCTTACAAAGAAAAAATTAATCTTAATGAAAACATAGCACAAAAATTCACACTTCCATAATGCTTTGTATTTGCTCTATTTTTTAAAAATATACCCCTATGATCTTTTGCCTGTGTAACACAATCTTTAAGCTAATTACATGAAAGGCCTGTAACCAAAACATAATGGGAGATAATGATTAGCTACCACTGTCCTCAAGCAGCACAAGTAAAAATGAAGTGTCAAATTCCACATGCCTCACATCTCCGGGGATTACCTCAACCCAAAGAGACTCAAGTCTGCACAGAAAAATACACGTCCTGTAACTGGAGACCGCAATTGAGCTTTCCCAGGTTGCACGCTTAACCAGAAGCACAACAGAACTGACTAAAGAAGGTCCTGGACACTCCAGCTAAGCATAGTTGTCTAATTTATGGGCCATTATATAAAAGAAAAAAATAATATAAAAACATCCCACAAACAAGAAAACCCCCCAAATCCACAACAGATTTACAGGGAGTGTTTTTCTGGTTAACCAGCCAGAATAAACCATTTCGGATTGAAGACAGAGGCATATAGACATCTTTTTTGCTGGTGTACTCAAAACACGCTGTCACGTTTTGAGAAAATACATTTTACAGAGTTTTAGTTTTAACCTTGCAGCCCAACCACAATAAAGCCCTTTAATAAAAGTCATGCAAGGCATTTTTAATAATCCCAAGCAAAATGATTTATATTTGTTTAGCATGTACCCTTTCACCTCCATGTGAGAAAAACTGCTGATGAATCATTTTGGTGTAGAGCTCAAAAACCAGTTTGTCTCTCTCGAGCACTGTTTCTATCACACCGCAGAAGCCATCCATGCCCTGAGCAAAACATATTCCAAGTTATGTCAGATGAGATAGAAAAAGCCCAGAGAGCATTGGTTTGTAATGGCCAAGGTACATTTTGGCAACTGGTTTTGAAATTAAACATGGATGTTTTTTATACAAAAAACCCCCAAACAGTACACCCCATCACCAAGTAAAAGACTCAAAAGCTACAACTACCAAGCAAGCTTCAGGAAACAGCCCATTTCATTAAGCAGCCTTAACTTTATATGACAGCATCAGCAGGTGCCTCAGGGAGCTGGTGGAGGGACAAATCTCACACAGAGGAGTAAGGCTCTTGGGAGGACAGAAGACCTTATAGCACTAGTGTTGCCCACAAAGCGTGAGCAAGGGCAGAACTGAACATCCTGCTGGTAAGACTGTCGCTCTTACTGCCCAAAAAAAGGGCTAACTACCTTCTCATGAAAGTCTGTGGAGAAAGGCTCATCCCTGCAACACACACTGCCAGAAGTCCTGGGTGCCTCTGTTCCTCTCTCCCACAACTACCTAGGTCTACTGTAATCCAAATACCTAGATTACTACTCTGGCAACCAGATGAGTGTAAGAAATAAATCTCAATGCTTAAATAGAAATTAGTATCAACAACTTGGTTCTTCAGAATATTTTAGACTGAATTGTGCTTGTTAAACACAAACTTACCCCAAAGGTTTTGGTTTGTGTGTGTCCAGGGAGTGTAATTGACATCTCTTGTTCTTCTTACTTTTGGGAATTGCATCAATCATATCATTCAGTTTGGACCTATGGGAAAAAGGTAACTTAGTGTTCTGAAAACACGGTTATCCAGAGAAATTTTAAAGGGATTCATTTGGCTCATGTATCAGAAGCAAAGATGCTAATGAACATTAAATCTAAAACTTTCTTCCCGCCTCCCATTCTTACTCACTATACATGCAGTCCTGCAGTACACAAGGAAATAAGAGTATAGATTTTCCAGACAAATCCTCACAAGCAAGATAAAGACAACCCATATGTAAAAAAAACTACTGCGTAACTTTGCAAGGAACAGGCCTCGAGCAATGACACCTCTTTCAGACCTGTAGGGACCACTTTATCAAGTTACCACTACCCCACCTTCCACAGCAAAGCGCCCCCAGCTCCCCACCAGCCTTTCCCACTAGAGTGAGAAGTAGCCGGAGCTGAAGCCAGCTGGAAGGCCGAGGCACACCGTGGTGAGCAGCCACTGTTTGGTCTGTCGACAGCTGAGGAACAAATGGCACTGAGACCGAGGCTATTTCTTGTGCTAGCCAACCCCTGATGGTTTCACTTTCTCAGTGTTACCTTTCTACCCAAGAGTGGAAAGGTTTGGGGGGTAGGAGGAGAGGTTTTGACTATTTATTTTTTTTTGGTTTTGCATGCAAAGTAGTGGGGTGAAGAAACACTTTTCTTCCAGAGATCATTAAAAACCTACAACGTCTATTTCAGATTACAGAATCACAGAGTGGTGGGGGTTGGAAGGGACCTCTGGAGATCATCTCGTCCAACCCCCCTCCCAAAGCAGGCTCACCTAAAGCAGGCTGCCCAGGATTGTATCCAGGCGGGTTTTGAAAGCCTCCAGAGAAGGTGGCTCCACAGCCTCTCCGGGCAGCCTGTTCCAGGGCTCTGGCATCCTCAGAGCAAAGAGGTTTTTCCTCATACTCAGATGAAACCTCCTGGGTTCCAGTTTATGCCCACTGCCCCTTGTCCTGTCGCTGGGTACCACCACCCTCTTGCCCTCCACCCTTTAGATATTTGTAAACATTAATGACTAGACAGTTTAACATCCATATCTTTCAATTGCACTCATGGCACTGCAACTGATGATACGAAAGATTAGGTCTTCCAGGTTTTTTTTTTTTGCCAGTTTAGGCAATAACTCATTTAACGTGGCTGTAAGAGACTGTGAGATTCAGACTTGCAACAATTTACCGCCACCAAGAAAGCTGCAAAGGCAAATGCACAGAAGCTCGCTTTCCTTTTCCCCAGCTAAGAATGATCTGAGCAGACACTTACCCGTGCACGTAAAACAGTGTATAAAGCTTCTTTGCATCAGTCATACAGCTTCGAGTTACGGAAAGAACCCCCTTTGGCCCTACTGTCAGGGGCTCGAGTGCTGGATTTCCAGACTCGACAAGCTGCGAAAACAGACGCTCCACACTACGACGACAGCCAACACACGGGACCAGCTGAGAAAGCGCGCTCAAAACTTCACGTGATGTCACCATCATGGCAATATTCAGATCCTGCTGTTTAAGCATGCTATGTCTCTAAAAGAGAGCAAGAAATGAAATAATTTTTTAAAATAAATAAAACCTCCACATCTTAAGCTGTTCAGCATTTCTTTATCAAAATACACTTGTGGAAACTGTACACATTGCTCAGTTTCAGGTCACTGTCCTACTATAGATTGTTTAAAATACTTACTGGATGAACAAACCACCGCTTGCTGGTATCATAGGAGCAACTCTGCTTCAAGCCTCACAGTCTACCCACTGGAAGGAAGCTAGTATTTTTCTCCTCTTATTCCCACTCCAGTCAGCAAACACGGCTTCCAAACAAACGGCACACCTCCCTGTCCTTATCAGGAAGCTGTTTTTTCTCTACCTCAGCACAGATGTTTTACTAAAGGTTCTCACACACAACTGCAAGTTTTCATCTGCTACTCACACTCTTTTTATCTTTGGCACATTGAAAGGAAACTCCTAGACACTCATTGACATATATGGAAATCTCATTTACAGCAAACTTGTTCTGTCCAGAGGAAGACAGTTTAGCAATATTTCTCCTGGAAGGCTAAATGTCATTTCCCATTACAATTCTAATATCAGAATTTTTTTTTTAAGAGCACACATTACTACTCAGGGTGGAACATTTGACTTCAGTAGTGAACACTCAATGTGTGCTAATAATAGAACGTTAAAGAGAACACCTTCTAATACTTCCTACGTCAATAAACAATTTAGGACCTTCTCCTGGTTTCTCTGTCAAACACATCCAGGCACACATACACCCAAAAAGCACATTCCCTTCTACTACTACTTCTAACTGCTAAATCACTGGCTTTGACTTCATCAACACTGAACTGCCACTAGCATGGCTGTGCAGAAGAGAGTCCCTTCTTTCCAACATCATCTGTAAAAGCAGAGTCCTGTCAGTGTATTAATCGTGAGCGTCATTTTTCCCCGCTTATACAAAGAACAGCTTTATAAGCCTCATTGTATCTATACAGGGAACGCTTTGCCACCGTAGTATTTTCTGTGTTATTGTCATATCACAGCACTGAAACACTCCTACTGTGGAAATTACTTGTCACAACTTCTGGGGAAAGAAAGAAGAGACCATACAAGACAGCTAAACTAATCAATCCTGCGGAACGTGTGAAGACCTCAGCTGAAAAGAGAAAACACTTCATAATATATATTACACAAAATAAGCTGAAAAAGTAAAGCTATTATCAGATAACACTTAAGGTTTGTGCGCTTAAAGACATTAAATAATCTGACAAGTGATATCACTCTGCAATAATCCTCTTTTCTGTAATTAATAGTACCAGTCACGCAACAGCAGGAATGAGCTATCGTCACAAGGCAGCTCTGCTTTATATGCAGCATCCATCTGAGCTACTGCTGTCAAACCACGGCTGAAGTGCAAGCTGCAGAGCAGCAAAGCGGCCTGCTCCTTTGGACATCAAGTGGCACAAGTTTTTAGGTGCTACAGGTGTTTGGGTGCTATGGTTCTTTGCCAGAGTGTTAGCAGATAAATTCCTGTTATTAAAGCTTCAGGGGTGCCACAAAACAGTCTCTCGCTATTCAATTTATATAATCTATCAGCTGGCACATTAATTCTATCTTGGTATAACAGTAAACATAAGAACTCGATCTCAACACACACTTCCACTTAAAAGCGGTTCAAAAGTATTTAGGAAAAAAAACTTCAAGATGCATTTAGAAACTGTAGCTTCCATTACATATCAAACTGGCAGTGACCAGAAGATGCATTTTTACAAGTTTTCAGTTTAACTAGATATGCAGCAATTGCCTCCTAACAAGATAACAGCATACAAATGCTGCGAAATACAGAACACAGGTACACCCAGCGTACTTTGGTACCAACACGTAATTCCATATTGGTGATGACGTGTCTTTCAAGACATTCCAGTAGCAACAACCTCCCAGAGAAGCGAAAGCACAAATCTAAGAAAAGCAAGATCTGATATGTGGCCTTATGGAAAAGCAGAAGGACATATTTACCTGAATGAACTGTTTTAGTTGTGCACTGTTATTCTGATGTCCATCAAGGTTTAGCACATTATCAGGAAATTCCATCACCATCTATATAAGAGAGGAAAAAATAAAAAGAGCTTTCAGAAAAAAAGTCAGAGCATTAGTTTCTTTTACTTTCTCGGGGGAAGTAAGACAGAAATTATGTTAAATGCTCATTCTTTTCCCATGACTATTGGAAACCTGGGAAGGAATAAAAGTAACAGTTTGAGATAGTAAATGTTGCAGCAAAGTAATTGTTTCACTAATCTAATGTTCCAGAGGCAGTTTATAAATGGGAACTCTTAAATAACTTAGAGAAAGCAGAAGTTGCTAAACAGCACATCAGTATTTATATTACACTATCTACATGACTTGAGTTAGAAAAAATTAAAATTGTACTTCAATGCACTGCGATCCAAATTGATCCAACAGCCTAACTCAATTTCTAAAGCTATGAAGAAACAGTCATAACAGTTTAATGACCGAGTCAACTCTTCAAAGGCTAATTTAAAACCATATTAACCCAACAAGGTACTCCTAAGTACACTTTGTTTTGTACGATTGCAGCTGCAATTCTCAAAAGGCTCAAAGTAAAATGTTAAGGCTATAGAACAATGTGATTACTCGTGAGTAATGAATATTTCTTTTCAAATTACTGAGTAACAAAGAAGGCAATTTCCTAGCAGAGGTGGAAATCAGTACAATAACTTTGAGTCAAAAATCCAACTTTGGGACCATGGAGAAAAACAAAATCAACTAGAAAAATGTGTAAAGACTGGCTTAGTTGTCTTCTTTGTCCAAACTGAGAAATACAGAATTTATCAGTATGAATACTGAAAGTTCACTTTAAAATCTGAAAAACAAAATAACAACTGTGGTTAATGACTCTAATACCAATAACACCAAATGAAATTGTCAGATTGATCCTTCTTCCTCCCTCCACCTTCCCTCAGTTGTCTGCTAAAGACAGAATTCCCTCCTGTCTTCATAATTGCTGACACTGCCTCCAGAGAACTCAAATCTACTTTTACAGGCACCCAACAGTGCTCCAAAATAAGCAGAAAGCAAGGCAGTATTTTGATCACACCTGTGCTAGAACAGAAACGTTAGCACAGCTGCCTTATCTTTGTGCAGAACAGTGTCACAGTCAGTGCTACCTCTGACCTCTCATGCATTTCTCTTCCAGTTTCCCTTGCCCCTGATCCAAACACACCAAGCAGTTGCACAACTTTCTGCTGCAGAATTACAGGTTTCCTACATCACTAATTTGATGTTTCTGTGGGGGAAGAGCTACATGCAAAAAGTAAAAGCCCCTATCTGCTAATAACAGAGAAGGGAGAAATCAGTGTATTTCCCTGCCCCACCTTCATCTCCCACTATCAGACAACACCCTCGGGTGTTTTGTACAACAGAGTGAAACTATCAAAGGCTAAATTAATTCATGTGTCTGATGGGATTTTATTAAGTGGTTAAACACCAACCACCATCACACCCTGAACTGGAAGGAAAAATTCCCATCTTACCACATCAAATGGAATGCCTTCTAGAAATCATAAAAGCTGCTTAAGAAATGAAAAGGGTTAAATGTTTAAACTTCCTTTAATTTCTACTTGAGCCATAAGAAACAGAAAAGGGTGACTCTGACCAATTCATTTAGAGGAGCAGGATCGCACTGCACCTGGACAGCTTTCTATACTACTGCAAAGCACTGTTACAAGCTTCAGAGCATTAAAGGCCATCCAGTCACTAATTTGCAATCACCAATTCACTGTCTCTAGATTTAAGGCATAAAGTCTTCCAGATGACTAACAGAAATGAAGTAATCCCATTATTTTAAAAATTTCAGCTTTAAAAGAGGTCAACAGAAGCCGGTTACTATCAATAAACACCACTATTTGGTAAAGATAACGCTGCAGATGTAAAAGTATGTTTCAAAGGCAACTGCCTGTCTTGCAATAGCTCTCATTAAGAATTTAAAGCATAAATTATAGAAGACTGAGACAAGGAAGCTGAGTACACTCACTTGCTTCTGCAGATTTATTTAATAAAAGCCTCCAGAAACCACCTAGAAATCCGAGTACTTCGACAGAATGGGAAGAAAAAAAAAAAAAGGACCTGAGACAAGATTTCTTCATGGTGAGGATGACTTGCACTTGCATAAATGCCTTTCATCCAGATGGACACAGAACTGATCTAGAGCTGCAGGAATCTGGTCACTCACGAGCGTGGCTCGCCCCCGGTGTAACAAGTAGAAGGACAGCGACAACATCGTGCAACTGCACAAAGTTTGAGCCTGGTGTTAAATGGTGGAAGGAACTAAAGCACATTTTAGGTCAGCTGGTCATCTGACACCTGGTATAGCCAAATTTTCAGCTCTCTCTTAGAACCTATTAAACACAACAAAGTAACAAGAACTGCTTCTACTCGACACAATCCAATTAGTATTTTCTAGTAGGGAATTCAAGTTTAAAAAAAAAAGAGAGAGAGAGACATCTAAGATCTACATAGGGAATGGAGGGGCAAAATAACTTTCAAGGAAAGGCCAAGACATAAAAAAATGTCCGAAAGTACACTATTTCAACCGAGGGCTGGGTTTTCTACCACTCTAGGAGAGAGAGATACTGCTTTGGAGGATTTAAGGGGAAACTCTGCTTAACGTATAAGCACGGTTAACCCTAAAAAATAGCCACGATATCTGGTAATTAAGTAATATGCTATTTAAAGCAACCAAAACTAAAACACTGCAAAGACCCTCTCTTCACATGTGGCAAAACCAGATAGGAAGAAGATAGATGATCTTTAAGAGGGAGGTGTGGGGTTAAAAGACTGAAGCTACTCAATTGTTTTGTTCCAGAAGACACAAGAAAGGTGATCAAGTTATCTGATGCAAGTCAGGCCTTCTTCCATACTAAAACAGAAGATTAGGAATACTTAGCACATACTTTTCACACCATTTAAAGTAACAGCAGTTACTGGCACATCACCAACAGCAACACAACTCAAATACAAATAATTAAGGATAGCAAATTACACCATCTAAATCCAATTTTATTTTCAACCTTTTTCACACCTTCAGAATTAAAACAAAGGCCAACCGGCCAGTTTTTCAATTTGCTCTGTGTTCAACTACGATGCAATTTCTGACCCGTCCTCTAAACGTGGGAAGAAGAGAGACTAGAGAGACTCCAAGCTGCATCTAATTCATTTTCCCACTGAATCTTCTGGAAGTGGCAACCCCCCCTATGTTTTTCAACTCAGAATAACACATTGGAACAGAACCTCTCTCAGATTTTTTACTGTAGACAGAGCAGCGCATTGTTACAGACTCGGTAACACTTACTTTAAGCCAAAGCTTTCAAAAACACCTTTAGCCTTCTCTCGCCTATTTAAGAGCACAATTGCCTAGTAGTAAACCTGGGGTTTAGCGTTAACATGGCTCCCTTCCTTATTCACCGACCAGCAGCTTTGCTCCACATACAGGCTTGGGCACCGAGACGCGCTTGTCCCTTGAAAACAAGTTAGGCGCAGGCCCCGATAAAGCAATAACTTTCTTGTTATGCGGCTTGCATGTTTTCAGAGCTGGGAATCAGATAAAAAAAAAAAAAAAAAGTTGCCACATTGAGCGCTGCTAACCCGAAGTGTTGCAAAGTCCCAGAGACGAACGCTGCAGGAGCAAAGGAGGAGCCAAGGCGGCCTGCCCAGGGAAAAGGCCTCGCCTGGGAATTGCAACACGCCGCCCGCACACGTTGCAAGCGGGAGGAGCGGGGGCCAGCGGCGGCTCCGCGGGGCGCAGGCACTCACCGTGAGGGTGTCATCGATGTACAAGGGAATCTGCCTCTTCTCGAAAGGGAATTCCTCCTCCCCGTCTCTGCACACTGCAACCAGCCGCGCCATCTCTGCTCGCTGTTGCTGCTTCCTCCCAGCTCCGGCCTGCGAGCAGCCAAACCCCGGGGAGGTAAATACCCGCCGCGTTTCCCCGGCACACTTTCACCAGCCCGGGAACAAGCCTGCTTTACCCCATCGCCTGATTCACCACGCCGAGCCCCGGCCCCACCGCCCAACCCACGCCCGGCCGCTCCAGCCTTGGAAGGGACTCAAAAAGACTCCGGGCCGGGAACGGGAGAGGCGGGCAGGCTGGGAAATGCGACATAACATGGAAGAAAGGGAGGCGACCGGCGGGGAGGAGCGCAGCCGGCCCTCCGCCGGGCACGGCCGGGGGAGGAAAGCCGAAGGCCGGCGGGGGATGGAGCCCGCCGCGCTGCTGCCCGCTCGCCACCGGCCCAGACAGGCCGGCGGGGGACCCGCCCAGCCCGGAGCGGGGTTTTGCGGTTCTCCACCGCCCCCGCGGCCGGGGAGCGAGAGGAGCAGCGGCGGGGCGAGGGGCTGCCTCCACCTGCCAGGCAGGGCCGCCTCTTTCCCCGCAGCCGCGGGGAGGGCTCCCGCCGCCCTCCCGCTCCCCAGCTCCAGCCCGGTGCTCCCTGGGCCCGCCGCCCCCTCCCTCCGGCGAGCCGGGTGGGCTGCAGCTCGGGCGACGCGGCGGGGAAACCCACCCCTCTCCTTCTTGTCCTCGCCTGGCCTCCAGCCGGCCCGCGGCGGCGATGGCGGGGAGGCAGCCCCAAGCGGAGGCAAAGCCGGCGGACCGGCCTCCCCTCAGCGCGGCCGGGGCCGCTGCCGTGCCCTGCGGCCCAACCGGCCGCCTCGCCCGCCTGCCTCCCTCTTCCCCCTTCCTCCCTCCCTCCCTCGGGCCTTTACCGGCTCCTTCGCGAGTCGGCGGCCCGGGCACTGTGACAGACGAGCGGACACCCCGGGCTCCGCCACAGAGCCGCCTCCTTCCTCTCCCCCTCCCCAGGCCCTCCCCACAGGCGGTGGCTCCCGCCCCGGGGCCGCCCCGCCCTCCTCTCGCGAGAGACCGCAAGCCCCGCCGCTCCCCCCGGGCCGGTCCCGGCCTCGCCGCCCCCGGGCCTGGCCGCGGGAGGCGCCCGCTTCCCCGTTACCTCCCGTCCGCCTGTGCCCCCGGCCCCCGCGGGCCCGGCCGCCTCAGGAGCTGCGCGGCGGCCTCTGTCACAAGCGGCCGGAGCGGCGCGTTCCACCTCGAAGCCGGGCGGGAGGCTGAGGTAGGGAAGGCGGCCCCGGGGGCCTGAGGGCGGGGACGCGGTCGAAGCCTGGCCTCGGGGGCTTCTCGGGCCTTCCCGTGAGGCGGCCGCTGCTTTCCCGCCTCGGGGCGCGGCGCTGAAGAGCCAGCGGGACATGGCGGGAGGGCCTGCGAGGCGCTGAGGGCCTGCGGCCGGGCCCTCACCTGAGGCGCCGTGTCCATGGTGGGATTTAAGGAACCGGCCTCAGGGCGGGTTTCGAGCGGCCCCAGGTGAGGTGGGGCCGGCGGAAGCGAGGAGTGGGTGAAGGGCAGCAGGTGGGTCGAATCCCAACGCGTTGGCGGCCTGAAAAGCCGTCGATGTTTCCAGTGGGCCGGGGCCGGATCGTGTCGGGGCGTGGAAGGGGCCTTGGTGCAGGTTCGGCTGTAGCCGAGCGCAGGCAGGCGGGGAGCATAAGCCAACAAAAATACATTGAATGCCTGCGCTTCAGATGCAGCCCAAACATCAAAGTGCAGCCTCAGATTTCCCTCCCTGGTTACACGCCAGGTACGGCCGGTTTTAATTGGAGTTACAGCCTCTAACTGAAGGCTGCTGGCTTCTGCAGCACCCTAGTGCAACCGACTAGAGATCCTGTGGCTGCTTAATTTAGGCAGCCAAAAAAAACCCCATAGCCTTTCTTGAACTGTTAAATAATTCAGTTGATCTGTTCGTTCTTGTTACTTATGTACGTAGATACTAAAGTCTTCACAAGAAAATGCAGGGGAGGCAACTAGGGAGCAAGATTGTTGGGGGGTTTTTTTCTTGTTTCTGTGTAAAAAACATCTTTAGTGGAGGAGTTAATTTACTGGAACTCCTCATGCAGCATCTCTAACGGAAACACTGTGCAGAGTCGCATCGCTGCACAGTTTGCAGTTTGTGTATTTCCAGGGTTTCCTTCTTCAGCAAAGCAGAAAGCTGCTGTTGTGCAACAAGGGATAGTTTCTCCCGCTGGAGTCTCCGAGCTCAGGGAACCGCGATGAGCCAACGTTGTCTTTGCAGGGTCCATTCAGCACGCGGGCTCCTTCGCCACTTCTGCCCCTCCACTCTGAGAGCGTGGTTGGATCACATCGACAAAATGGCACTGCCCCAAATTTTGTATTCTCAGGGTGCACGTTGATAAACTACGTGTGAAAAACATCATTACGTCACATGTTGGGTTTTTTTAAATTGCTAGAACACACAGCTTGCTCGTTACCTACTGCAGTGACAAGACAGCCAGCCCTTCATGCCGTTCATTTGCATGCTCCTCTTTTGCTGGAAGGAATACCTGTTCTTCTTACATAGAGGCTCTGAAATAGTCTGCTGCCTGAAATCTTTATTGTAACATTTGACATCAAAAGCTACACGACTGGGTTGGAAAGGAAGGCATTGGCTAGCGAGTCCATCCTTAAAAATAATGGCATTTTGTAAGAAGCTGCTAGTGTTTAACAAGTAAGGTTAAGGATAAATGGAATCAGCTGTACTCTCTCACCATATTTTTTCCATCTAGCCCTACAAAAAGGTTGCTCAGGGGAATTATGGCAGCAAAGACAAAACAATTTATGTTTTCCCAGTCTTCTGCTTTACTGTTATTGTTGAAGTCAGTAGCGTGCTATAGTTGAGCCATTCTAGTCTTGCTAGTTGAGATATCTTTAACTTTTACTAACTATGTAACAGCTAAATAAAAAAATCTGTTTTTTTTAAATATATCTCTCATCTGGACAAGCTTACTTGCGTAAACACACCCCAAAGTGTTTGTGTTCCTACCAACCACTGAGCTAACAGCTACTGCCATGTGTGTGGAGAGCATCTACAGCAGCGTTGTGTTAACTTCTCTCACATCCTTCCACGCTCATTACAGCGCCGTTCGCTCGTACGGACTCTATGATCAAAGAACGCTTGCTTGCATTTCTTTCAGAAGCACGATTAATTATCTGTGTCTATTCAGAGCCTAAACATTCAGCATTAATAACTGTGCTGGTTGCTTCAGGGCAGAGCTTGCCCTGTTTGTTATCGACAATAAGCAATGAGAATTAATTGTCGCTCATTAATTCAGCGGTGAACAACTTCATACGGCTTTGAAAGTGGGAGACGTCTTCATGACGCGGTGTTGCGGAGAGAAGCAGGCTGTCCTTCCTCTCGTCAGTCCTTGTGCACCACAGTCCCCTCGTTTTGCTGGCCCCGTTGTTACAAACTGCAGTTGCAGCCTTGGAATTGGTACCCACCAGGCTGCTGCCTGCACAGAGCTTCTAGGGCTCTGCACAGACACAGCAAAACTCCCACAGAATTCTTCCTTCACGAAATGGAGTTGGCTTCTAGTTTGCTGCTTGTCCAGACACAACTCTACTTGGTCACACCCAATTAATGCCTTCATTCTGAATCACACTGATAGACCTGTGCTCACAGGCAGAATTCACTGCAGGTCTTGTGCTTCGAATAGTTCAAAAATTAATATCCATGAGTAATTTTGCATAAATGAGTGGTGCCATTCAGCTCACGATGGAGGCCTTTCTTCCCTAGGCAAGGCTAGGAAATGTTTTAAAATAAATACATACCCAGTGAACCGAAAACTCTGCCACAACCTGTGACAACTGTTTGTAATACAGCGTTGCCAATTAATTGCATTTGTCCTCAGGGTAATACAGTTCCTTAATTCTGAAGGTTTTCTTTCATTCTGAAGACTGTATGGCTATAACTTGGAAGTAAACAAGCATGAAATCAGCATGGCCACAGCCTATAATCCTCAGAGGTCGCCTTTCCATTGGCCAGTGGCTGCAAGAACCTCATAAATTGAAGAATATTGCACAGCATGTCTGCCTTAAGGAATCTGATTTAGAGGCTTAATCTCCATAGGTTTTATGATTCATTGCGTTTGATAGACAAGAAGTAGGAAATACGGCCTGTGAGTACTGCTGTACCTCCACTGACATCAGACATCTATCATCAACTGCCATTGTATTCTACTTCTTAAGTATTTAATCTCACATTATTTAATTCCTCACAATCCTTAAATATATTTATCTTCTCAGCAACTTAATGAGGTCGGGAAGAACTGTCACGATTAGGAGAGTGAACAAAGAGGGTGTTCTGCTCTGGGCCTGCAGGAAGACTTGTGACAGAGAAACCGAGCACATCTCTTGTGGATAGTCTGCCGGTACCCGAGCCCACTGCATCATGCTGCTTTCCATTTGCACGCTGTTTGTTTGCTAATAAAAATTAATACAGAATGTTGCAACTTGAAGACATCCCAGCTGTCAAAATACAGCACTAAATGAGCTGCTGTTTAAAATAATTTTATAGACAGGTGGGCCTTGAGTGCTTCCAAAGCAGAGCTGATGACCATATTTTACAGCATTCCTAAAGATGAGCTGTCACAACATGTTGTATGCAGGCTGGGGGAGAATTAGTCCTGGATCTTTGTATTTTCTTATAAAAGGCTGCGCTGCTCTTATTATCTGCACCACAAATTCCAACGACTGCTTTATGGATTAATCTGCAGTTGAGTTTTATCCTTCAGAGCATCACATTTTATCTAGGGTCTTCATTTATATTCATCAGTAAGGATGAAATGAAGATTTAGCTTTAATTCAAAGGCTAATTTAGATTTCGGTGTATGATTAACCTTCCACAGACAATTATGGCCATCAAAGTCAAGCATATGCACAAAATCTTTTCATGACTGAGGCCAACACATTTTTAAGTGTCCACTTATTCAATACATTTTATAGAAAGAATTATTCTTATCTATTATTTATGCAAGTGCCTTAACGAGGTAAATCTTGACCCAGCTAAGCCTCTCTATAATTACTCATTTTCTTACTTTTCATCTGGCTTCTACTCTAGACATTGTACCTAATTCTTGCCAGTTGGGTATGAACATCTTTCACTAACTGTAAATACAGCATTACTCTTCTGCGTGAGCATTTATAGAAGCAGCAGGAGCATTCAGCAAGCAATCTCAAAAAACTTAATTTTTCTGGAAAATGTGCAACAACTCCCACAGGAAACAGCACTGACTGTGTAATTTTGTAAAGCAAACCATTTTAAAAAAAAGTCGCCACTAAATCATAAAAAGCTATACCAAATTGTAACTTATTGCAATACATACGGGAAAAATACTAATTTTTCCATTAAAATACCATCATTCAACTCCAGCAAACAAAGTTCAACTAGTCCACCTGAGGTGGGATCACCAAAACTTTAATACTATATTTCTGGCATGCAATATATGCATAATTAAACAGATAGAAAACATGTACAAGTGCAGTATACATAATGCAAACACAGCCTTGCTGTGGATTGTATCTATCAGGATATTCACCATACCCGTCATAACGTTTGCTAGCAAGAAATAGAGTAATTGATTTTTATTAATAGCGCTAATCAGGCAAGCGGGTGACAGCTTGCCCTCGTTCCCCACAGGCGCGGCCTCCGTTTCGTGCTTTTTACCAGTATCGGGGGGTTTTACAACGTCCCAGCAGCAGGGCACGCTGGAGCCCTTCACCAGCAGCTTCGTGAACACTAACGTGAGATCAGTCACTACAAAGCAGGTAAATAAAGTCAGGGAGTGAGCAACCACCCAGATGCAGTAGGAGAGGTTGGCCATCCGGCGGGACACGGGGTCCACGTAGGCTTGTGCCACGTGAAGAAACAGGAAGAGCACGAGAACGGTCAGCAGCGAGAAGCACACTGCTTCAGCCCAGCCTCTGACCGAGCTCCTGCACTTCAGCAGACACAGGCCCACCTGGACGCTCGCCATGTAGATGGCTAGATAGCCAAGAAGAGAGAGCAGCCCTTCCCTGTTGGCGTTGAGAAAGCCAAGCCGAGTATCTCTGCCGTTGCTCCCGTGCAGGATAAACATCTTCAGAGGGGTAGCGTTAAGAATAAGCTGATAAAGTACAGCGAGATTTATAGCGAGAAGCCAAGATTTATTTTTCGGAAATATGGCTAAAAGTAGAGATGCTGCAAGCCTTACGAACGCTAAGCTAAAGAAAAAATTCCAGTGCACGCCATACTCCGAAGTGTGTTCGTGATACTCTATAGATTTCACACTAAGCAGTCGTCCAGCGCCAAGGAAAATCAACGGCCAAACGGAAATGAACTGCTTGGCCAGATTGGAAAATGTTGGTTGCGTCACGTAAGACTTTTGTCTAACTTCGGGACAAACGAGAGCATTACCGAAAATAAAAGCTCCAACCCCCAGATCCATAAGTCCTGTTCCGTAGGTCTCGGCTTTGGCGTATCGCCTTGGATACTGCGGGAAATCCACTGCTAAAATGCTGATGGATGTCAACACATTGATATAAACGCGGAACACGGTTATTGCTGGAATGTATCCCGGCTCCAGGGACGTCTTCTGGAAGTCTTTCACAATTTGCCTAAAAGGCGCTCGGGTCTCATGGTTTCTTTGGCTGTATATTTTAGCAAATATTCCGGCACAGAAGGCTGCGATGATAGCTGGCATCAAAAAGAGGATCGGAGACAAGACTGTACAGCAGAACAGGAGAGGAGATACCAGCACAAGGAAGTCTAGCAGCAGGCTGTAGTTCCTGGAACTGAAAGGTTTCCCGTAGTGCAGATAATATAAAATCAAGAGGAGTCCTCTGCAAAGCAGGCAGAGGGGAGCCAGAGACAAGGCTAGGGAGATTTCCAGCAAACTAGTTCCATTTAAGTTGCTGATAAAGGCTTCTTTCAGCTCTGTTTGTGACATTATTCTTCCTTCCTCTGAAAACACAAACGTGAACTCGAGTTAGCGTGGTACAACGGGGCTCTCAGAACTTCATCCCAATGAATCCTGGCCATGGAAACACACAGGGATTTCAGAAGCGCTCTGTTTTTCAGTTACTCTTCTATGTAAAGAACACAGAAGAACAGCCCCTGAGCTGCAAACGCTGACCCTCGGGGAGCCGAGTTCTCGCTGTCTTCCAACAAGATTTTTTCCCACATATTTTTCCCCGAAGATCCCTAAATATCAACTTCGCTGTTGAACATCCGCACTGTGAATAATCGCCCTACCCCTTCGAACATACTCTGCCGTATTCTCTATCGCATAAATAAGACCGATAGGTAAAAATGGGACCCCCAAGAGGTTTCTGCAGCGAGCGCGCAGTAAAACCAGCCGCTGACATCCCGCTTCCCCCCGAAGGGCCGTTCCCCGGGGGTCCCAGCCCTGCCGGGCTCCCCTGCCGGGCTCCCCTGCCTTCTGGACCCCTTTCCGAGCGAATTGATGCGCAATGCAGAAAGCACGAATTAGCCAAACCCGCTTTGTCTCCCCGCAGCGCGGGGCAGCAGCGCAGCCCCGGCCCGGGAGGGGAACGAACCCGCCGTGCCCCGCAGAGCCCGAGGTGCCGGCGGGGCGAAGCGAAGCCCCGGAGCCTCCCCGCTGCCAACGAACCTGTTGGCGCTCAGCGCTCCGGGCTGGGGCCGGGGCCGGGGCCGCCCCGCCGCGCTTCCTCGGCTGGTCCCGCCCTCGGGTAAAAGCGGGCCGCGTTCCGCAACCGCACTTTCGCCAGCGGATCGCAGCCTGACGTTCCGCGGCCACCGATTCACCTCCGGCCGTTACCGCCGCCGGCAGCCCCGGCCCCGCCTCCTCCGGCCGCGCTGCCCGCGGTAAGTACGCGCTGCGCTGCCCGCGGCCCGCTCGCCTTGAAAGCCGCCGAGGGTCGTGCCCCGCTGCGCCTGGGCTCCCCGGGACGCGCGGGCTGCCCGCTGGCGGGGCCCTGGCCCCGGGGGACGGGCCGCTTGGGAGCGACCTTGGGGCCCGGGCCAATGTCGGGTTCTGCCCCGGCTAAGCCCGAGGAGGGGGAGGCGGGGAGCTGGGAATGCCGGGGTTCTTTGGGAATGGTGTGACTGGCACAGAGGAGCCCTCTCTGCCAGCTGAAAGCCGCATCTCGGCCGGGAAGCGGAGTGGAAACCCGCTGCGGGCAGAGAGCGTCCTGGCGGGGCTGTGTGCCCCGAGAGCTGGGCGCCCCAGCCCATGGGCTGCAGTGGTCTCGAAATGGTATTTTCATGGCAGGGAATTAGGATGGGATGGGATACGATGGGATGGGATGGGATGGAATAGAATAGAATAGAATAGAATAGAATAGAATAGAATAGAATAGAATAGAATGAAGGAGGAGAAGAGAAGGAGAAAGAAAAGGGGAAGGAGAAAGAAAACGAGAAAGAGAAAGAAAAGGAGAAGGAGAGAGAAAGAAAAGGAGAAGGAGAGAGAAAGAAAAGGAGAAGGAGAGAGAAAGAAAAGGAGAAGGAGAGAGAAAGAAA
>JAVSBS010012860.1:0-36625 GCA_033124195.1 Coracias cyanogaster | reverse complement strand
CCTGCCATGGGCAGGGACACCTTCCACTAGACCAGGTTCCTCTAAGCCTCATCCAGCCTGGGCTTGAACACATCCAGTGGTGGAGCATTCACAGCTTCTTTGGGCAATCTATTCCGGTGCCTCACCACCCTCACAGTAAATAATTTCTTCCTGATACCTAATCTATATCTACCTTCTTTCAGATTAAAACCGTTGCCCCCCATCCTGTCACTGTGCTCCCTGATGAAGAATCCCTCACCATCTTTCCTGTAGGCCCCCTTTAAGTACTGGAAGGCTGCAGTAAGGTCTCCCTGGAGCTTTCTGTTCTCCAGGCTAAACAACCTCAACTCTCTCAGCCTTGCAGGTTTCTTTGCTGTATTGTGGAGCAGGCTGAGTAAATTGTAATGTATTTCCTAATTTTCTTTGAAACGTACCATAATATGGGGAAAATACTGGTTATATTCAAATCTGTGGGATCTTTCCATTGATTTTAATTGGGTCAAGAGTACAACGGAGGGCAGGTCCCTGAACTTCATGGAATTCTCTTGCTATCATCTTATTTGCACAGTGTGGTTTTGTTCTTTATTGAGGGAAATAAAATTCTGTGGTTTCACGTCTGTAGTTTCAGGTCCATTGTGATCCTGCAAAACTTGTCATTCTTACTTTCTTCTAGGTGACAACCAGCAGCCAGCTACAAGACTGTCACAATGAGTTTTGTTGAATATGGAGATACGATAAAGGATGGTGACACAGCTATTGTGTTCTTGGGCCACGAATCCATGTTTCCTGTCAAAGTCCAGCATGGCACCGTAACTCAGACTAAGTACGGGGTCATCAGGCATTCCACGGACCTCATAGGCAAGAAGTATGGCTCCAAAGTGACCTGCAGTAAAGGAGGATGGGTATTTATTCTTCACCCAACTCCAGAACTGTGGACCATGAATCTTCCGCACAGGACACAGATTCTGTATTCCACTGACATCTCTATGATCACCATGATGTTAGAACTGAAACCGGGCTCCATAGTATGTGAATCAGGTAATAATTAATATGTTGATATCCATTACTAAGATCTAGCACCAACACTTTCATGAAAAAACAGGCTTATCTTTACATTTTGGAAAAAGTTTCGTTTTTTTCATTGTGATAGAATTTTCCCAGCCTAGACATTAAGTAATTTTATTTCATGTGCACATGTTACAAGTTGCTGTTTCTCCAACAAGTGATGTTACCTCAGTATGCTGGCCTCATGTATGGGTATACCTTTGAATATCTATGTGATTAAATAACCTTCTTAGAGTAAATATATGAACATTTTTCTTTCCATTCTCTGAAACTGTTGTTAAGTACTTAAAAAATATTTTAAAATACATTATTTGAATCAGAATTCAGGCTTTGAATCTTCAGTTTCAGAGAACATAGTTGAGGTAACCCAGTGAAAGAAACTCTCATGATAGGGTGTTGAACTAATAAGGGAAATAAATTTGCTGTATTTATATAATGTGATACCATATAAGTACATATATTTTGTCTTTCTCTTACCAAGTGTGATCCGTTTGTAGCACTGCAGCTGCGTGCAAAAGCACTGTAGCTGTACAATACAACATATTCATCACAAGACAGTGTTTTGCTTCCAAACTTGGTTGACTTTATTACAGCTTTCATGATTTTGCTTAGTTTGCAAGTGAGGAGTGAAATTTTATCTTACTATTTTCCTGGCTAAATACAGTTTATAATAATGCCTCCATGGCTCTATTACTGCAGACAGTATGAGGCTTGCTTGACTTGAGTGCATCTCTCTAGTTTGGAAAAATAGGAACTGAGGTAGTTTGTCCTTGTTTTTTCTGGCTGTTTCCTGCATTTTCTTGCATTTAACATTTTGTGTTCCCACCCAAGCATAATTTTGGGCAGCTTTTCAGGCAGAATGACCACTTTCCGAAGCAACGAAATGCCACTTGTCTCTGCATCCCGTTGCACCCATTAAGAAACAGGTGGTAGATGGAGCCCATAGCTCCATAGCAGCACTTGATACAGGCAAAGCCATATGCAGAAACCTCCGGTACTGCTAAAATGGTGGAGTCCTAGGAGTTTGTAATTTGTTTTGTAGCATGATCAAGCATTTTTAGGGTTGTCATGGGAAGTAGCAGCATTGTTCATTGGACAACTCTTCACTTCTTCCCCTCCCTGCTATGTTTAGACAGGACGGGAAAAATAAACACAGCAAATTAGTCAGTAGAGGAGATTTTAATTGCTCCAAGTCCTGCCTCACTTGGAAGAGGTGAATGTTAAAGTACCGAGCTGCACATAAAATGTTTTCAGTAATGTCAAAGGTACCTAGAGGGGGTCAAAATGTTTAAAAGCTCATTTACCTAAACAGCTAAGAAATGGAAACACTTGATGAGTGACTATCCGGAGTCCCAAAAATGTTATTAGTAAAAAGTCATAGCCACAAACAATCCTTTGTGCTAATGGGAAACTGTCCCCAGGTTTTATTTTAATGCCTGTGCTGTCAAACTTCAGCTTTCTGGGAAAAGTGTACAGTTTTACTACTATAGTTTTGTTTGTATTTCTTGAAAGATTCACTGTTCACAAAGAAAGAAAAGTATTGCATCAAATTCATCTGGTTAACCTTGAAGCAAAAGATCTTGCTGCAACTGTGCTTGCGACTGACCAGAAGTGGGGATTTGAATTGAAAATTCTACAGATATTGACAACTGGAGCCTCCAGTGTGATGGTGTAACCTACTTTGATGCCATCCCAAATTAGACAGTATTCAGTCATCCAAAATCATTAGTTCTAGATTAACCTTGTGTGGCCTAGATCGAACCAGCCCAGTGGTGATTAATAGAAACAAGACAGGAAATCTGGTCTAGTAATGACATTTGAGTCTGCTTCCTGCTGATGCTGGGTTTAGATGTATTTTGAGCATTAATTAGCATGGAGGTCTGTCTTTTTTATTATTTGAAATTGAACTGATATGCATAGCTGCTGTACAGACTGGCAAAGCAGGCCCTGTAAAGAGGCCAGGCTCTTTTCCTCTTGTCTTACTAATGTGACAGTGGAAGAGCGCCCTGTGTAAGCAAGCAGAACTGTGGTTTGGTCTCCACGACTGTATGAGAAAGGATCGATAAAATAAGATGAAATGTCCTCTGTGTCGTGCGGTGGTGCTGTGAATATGAGTGCGAGCAATCTTTTGTGTGTGATTAGAAAAATCCAGCAGAATAACCAGAAGGCTTGATTTTATACCGCCTGAATTATGCAGTTTAAATTGATTAGTCATGATTTGTCATAAATGATATAAACATATTAATACAGTTTTTACTATTTTAAATTGTCTTTAATAAATACATAAAGAGCAAGCTTGTCAGCAGTGCATGCATAATTAAAATGATCCAAGCATACACTATTGAGGTTATAAGAGAACTCAGCATCTGCCTGATGTTTCATGACGGAGGTGTAGGAATATGATCCTTTTTCTGTCTTCTGCTGATTTCTAATTTATAAAGGTATATTGAGATTTTAAAACTTATTAGCACCGTTGCTGGAGCTAAGATCTCTTGAAAGCACTGGTCCTCAGTCTGAGGAGTTCCCCACTCTGATGCAGTCTTTAACAGCCCAAGCTTTCCAGAATTCAAGGATACTTGAGACGGCTGCTAAAATAGCTGCTGTGGGTGGCCTAGTAGTGTGAAACTTCAATTCTTGTCAGGTAGCTCTGATCCCTTTTGCGTTCATTGCATGTGCAGCCACTGTATAGAGAAAGGAATAAGCTGAATCTTTTTTTTTGTGTTGCTGCACTCTCCGAAACTGATCTTGATGTCAACTTCCCAGAAAACGCTATTTTCAGTCCAGTGGTTACAGCTGCCTGTAATATAACAACTCCATTTCACAACAGATTTTGATGTTTTTACATTTATTTTTATACTACATGAGAACTATTGGTTCCTTTCAGATACCTTTCAGATATTTCTTCCGAACAAAAGCCTGTGGAACCCTTTTTTTTCTCTTTCCAGTCCTCTTGTATCAAGGCATTTTTACTATCCTCTTGCCCTGGTGAGACCTGAACAAGTCTCTGTCCTAACCCTCTAAATTACCCAGGGAATGCAGTACAGCTCTGTGAAACCTCACTTAATCTGATAAATCTCAGAAATATTTTGGCTTCGATGGAGCATTGTATTTAGACAAAATGTAATACTGTCAAAAGTATTCCAACCACCATCCCAGTGATCCGTCAGCGTTCAACACAATCAGACTCACATGAGCAAAAATGTTAATTGGATTTTTTTGTTTCCTCCAGCTAAATCCCAAATTAAAAATTGCTAAACCCTGTTCATTGCCACTCAGCAATGGGTTTCTGAGCTCACAGGCTGGATTTCTGAAGACTGAAAACAGTATTCTGGGTCCTCATGATTTCTCTGTGGAGGAGTAACGGGAGCTGCTGGCCAGCCTTACACTAGAGCTTCTCAAAAACAATTATGAAATTTTCAAACTCACAGCCTGGGTATAGATTTTGTTAAGAGTACACTCATAGAAAATTAATGTGGACTTAATGATTAATGGACACTCAATAAATGATTAATAATTTATTGTGGAGTCCCAGCAAGTCAGCTCTAGGCTTATGACCCTTCTGAAGTGCTTATAGACTTTTTGACAAACACTGCTCAGGTCTTTACCATTTGTGTGATGTAAGTGTATGTAAACTGCAGCTCTATCTTTAGTGTAAAGTACAGACCAAAGTTTCTAAATATTAATTTGATTTTGGAACATGCTCATACTAATTAAGTCTATGTTTTATAATCTCTCCCTTATCTACCTTCTAGCAGCTGTTCAGGTTAGAATGAAAGAAGAAATTAAAAACCCAATCCTTGTGTGGCACCTTTTGAAGCGTAAGGAAGGTCTCATCAGTGCAAACATTGGAGAGCGCAGTATTCTCCTGATGTACCAAAGACCTGAGCCAAAGCTGTGGCCACATGAGGCATCACTCTAATATATGCAGTCTTGTGGCTGACCCGCAGCTGACGAGGAATGCTGTTCGCACCCTGAAGCGCTTGTTTCCAGACTTTCTGGGCTCACTTTCATCTTAGCATTTCACTTGACTACCACATGCATTTCTCGTGCAGCTCTGAAGTTAGCAATATTATGTCAGTTTGCAGAAGATCCCTCCCTATAGAACTCTGACTCCTGAATCTCTAAGGAAGAATTCTTTTCAGTCTCCACATTCCCATTCCTTTTGTAGGCAGTGCCAGCCTTGAAAACTTCCCTATTGTCCTTCCCTCAACTCCTCAACTTGAGGGAAGGTCAGTGAGCAGTGCCCCTCTCTGACCTCCTGCCTGCTGCCTAAAATGCCTATTTTACCATGGTGTCCACAACAGACAGGCAGGAAAAAGAGCTAATCTTCTGTAAAGGGAACTTCCTGATTTGGTGTTTCCTCTTCTGCTGCCAGCTCATATCTTCAAAAATCTTAACACACCTCTCCTCCTCCCTCTCCTTGTCCCTACTCTTGCTGTGTCTTACCTCTGCCACCATGATATGTGCCCTTGAGTGTCTTCACAGTTTGGGTTAATTTCCATAAGATGCTTAATATCTCTTCATATATTTGCTAAAAATTATTAATTATTTTCCTGTTACATAAATATCATGTACAGTGACATTTCCCTGTTCAGTGTTTCTTGACAGATACTAGCTGTGAAGTTGTTAGCTCTGTCTGAAGATTAATTTTCCTTCAGTTTCGAGGATCCTTCCGTTCTCATGGCTGACTCATGACCCGTCTTATTATTTGCTAGGCCTAAGTGGCGTAGCTAGGAGACAAATACAGCAACACTGTCATTGTTTTGTTGTATTTACTCATTTTAGAATATCTTAGGTAGCCAAATTATACTGCAGAAACTTCAGCTCTATTAAAATGTTACTAGATATTGTATTGACCCAGTATTAAGTAGTATTCCGCATGCTTTTCACTTTCCCTGTTTCCAAGCAGTATGAACCTACGTACGCACTTAAGAGCTTCTTCAGCTTTATTCCAAAATGTGTTTGCTTATGCACTGCTGTAAACGTCTGTAGGTCCTAAATTACCATTTGTAATTCCTTCTCTAAAAAAAAAGCACCCATGATGGGAAATTTTTAGGGAAGACAAGCCAAGAGATAGCCTGCAGTGAGGAAATGTAGTGGAACACAAAATCACTTCACGTGTTTATAGCATGACGGGATTCCAGATTAGACAAATATCCTTTGCAATAAGAAAACCAGACTAAACAGAAAACATTGTAAAAATGTGCTCTCTTGTTCAGTTATCAGTCAAGTGCTATGCTAGATGCTGTGGTAACACTCCTATTTCTGTTGACAGTGTTCTGATGCATATTTATAGTGTGTTGAAAGAGCACATACTATTTTTTAACAGCTCAGATGTTGTCCACTACAGCTTTGAAAAGGTGAGAAGCGATCTCAACATGGACATTGTCTCAAGATGGCTGAGGTGTGTGGATGCTTCTCTGTGGAAAACCTGTCACTTGAATAAGCAGAGAGTGAGAACAGATCTGTTTGAGGTCAGAAGAATCATCAGGAAGTTTATCTGATCAATATTTTCTTGTCTACAAATCAGAAGGAAGTATCAGTAGGTGCTGAGCTAGAGGGTTCATCTAGGTGTCCGCTTGTTAGGATTGAAATCCTTCTAAAACTGCAATGTATTCCTTGTCTTGGGAGAGGGCAGAAACACTCCTCTGAGCTTAGACGTGTCAGAGAAGAGCAACGGAGTGTGCTTGAGACCAGGAAGAAGCAAAGGACGCTCCGTCGGTCTGCAGGGTCATTAGCCACCTAACTCATGGTTTTAACACAGGATCTTAATTCATGCCTTTGGACTGAGATGGACCACTTTCCTAGTCTTCATGCTGATCCCCTCCATGGTGCCTTCTCCTCTGATTCTGAGCTTTGAATATGGCATATTGAGGACCCTGTGGTGTCTCATTAAATGCCTGCTTTTTGACTAAGATGTTTAAGATCACAGAATAACCAGAGTAAAAGCGTGTCATAGTTTCCAAAGGCATTCGCGATGACCTAGGTGCTCACCCAAGTGAGCTCTAAAACAGCAGCTGAGGTGTTAAGAATGTCTCCGGTACAATTGTTTTACTTCTCTTCTGTAGAGTCCGTTCATGATTAATACACCATAGTTAAATGGGCATTGTCCTGTGGTAGAGAGCAAACCATTTCTAGGGCTATTTACAGTACCAGCTGTCAGAAAGGCAAGCATCCTGGTGTAAAAATTACAAACTATTTGTTCTCGAAGTTGTCTTGCCTTCCACCTTCTAGGTCAAATCAGGAACACAGGCATTTCACCACACCTGTGTGAGAATGAAAGTCCGCCCTGTTCATAACTTGCTGCTTCTGACACAAAATACTCATTTTTGAGCATTCCATTTTTTGGTTCATTTGTACACAGGTAATTCAGCTATGATACTTTGGGTTTGGTAGCTTTCTAGTTCATGTCTAGAGTAGTACTCCTTGCGTTTTGCTGCTTTCCTGACTGATTCTGTATCAGGCTAAGGATACCTTTTAATTTCCCAAGGAAACCAGAACCTGCCTAGAACTTACTCCAAACTGGTGCCTAAGACTTTGAGTCATATTTTGCTGAATCCTGCTTTTTCAATAGTGATTTAGAAATAAGGACAAAGAGAAATCAGAAAGGAGTTGAGAAGGTGGCGGGAGGACTGAAATGTTGGATGTTGCAGTTTTGCAAGGGGAGAAGGTGAATATAAATAGTCGTTTCCCCTTCTATCAGAAAAGATAGCATTGAACCCCTGCTTTCTGTAGATGGCGCAGATTGGGCTTTAGGGGTTGTGTTGAGTATGGACTCACACTGAACCGCCAGACCCTCATATTAATGGATCACATCAAGTGTGCTGAGCTATCCGGCACATGAGAGTTCAGGGGTCATCATCATTGCACAGGACGGGGTTCAGAACCTGTCATTTCTTCAAGGAGAGGTTTGACAACAGCAAGTGATTCATAACCATCTTGTTCTTTGTTTCCTGCTGTCTTGAGTGTTGGCAGGGAGAAGGCAGGCAGCACCTTCAGAAATACTATCGTTAGTTATGTTCGTGTGGTAGAATTTGATCTATTAAAATGTGCTATGTGTGTATGACTCTCATGTTTGCAGTAGCCAGTCAACGATAAATAATTCCTGGCAACCTTGTTTAACAAAAGCTCAGTCCATAATACACTTGCAGGTGGTGACTTCCCGCATCCTGCTTTTAGTTCATGGTTTTGCTTGAAGTGTTTGTGAATAAAAAAGAGTGCCATAAAAGAAGCCAGATAATCGTAATGGGTTTTCCTAGGGAGGATACAAGCAGTATCTTCCGTGGCGTTTTTAAGAGCAGATTTAAAAGGAAAGTGATTAAAAATGTAAAAGAATATAACAAGGAAACTGGATACATGCACAAGCTGCCTCCCTCTTCTGCTTACAGCCCAGCTGTTCTGACAGCCCTTCTGTTCCCTCTGTTAGACTAGCAGAGAAAGATGCAGAAAGCGTGCAGCATTACCCATTTGAGAGGGAAAATAATTAAATTCTGTCAGTTTGCAGAAGTTCTCTGTTGTGCAATCTTGCCTTCTGGCATGAAATGTAAAGGCGGAATTTCAGTCATTTTGGCATCCTGTGAACAATAGTTCCCTGCTCTTGTCATTAAAAAAAACCAAAACAGTGAAGTGCTATTTCTTTGCTATGCACATGTATCGTGGAGTTTTTACAACCACATGGCTACTGTGCTACCACTTTTTCCTTATGGCCAGGGCACAGTTCATCCTGACATTCAGAGCCTACAAGTGCCACGACCAGATAGTTTTTCATGTGTGCGCAAGTAAGTGTCTTTTGCCTTTTCTTTGCTTCATTTTACTACTGGCATGAACACATGGTTTTTCACTTTAAATAAATGTGCGTGTCGCAATTCCTCTCTTCCCTTGGACCTCTCTGAGGCCAAATGCTAAAACTGTAGGTCCTCCCTCCCTGTCTCATCTGCCCCATTAAAGCTGGGAGAGGGGGGTAGCCTGCCCGATGGGGCCAGAGCCCTCTCAGAGGGAACAGAGGAGCAGTGCTGATGCCAGTGCTCTCGCTTGATCCGGTGGCAAGCCTGACCTCTGTTTACAGCCTGAATGGCTCCCCTTTCAGAGCTGTTTGATTAAATACAGTGCCACAACGATGTTCCTCCCCTTATGTGACTAGAGGGCAAGGACCTTGGATCCATCAGTAAACTCTGACTTCCTGTATGGTTATGGGACGTATTGCTCCAATTAAGCAGCTGCACCAGCCCCTATGCCCCCTAATTAATTCCCTTTCTAGTAGTTTCTGAGCTTTCTTCACCACTACTGTACTTCAGGTCCTGTCCTTTGTAAGTTTTTTAAGATCTATGTTAGCTGAAAGAACGGGCTTTGGGCTAAAATTTAGCCTGAGCAGTCATTGACAATAGCTAGAAATAGATTTTCTTTCTCTAGGAGAAATGTGTTCCAAGTACAGGATTAGAAATCAATAAACACAGAGAATTTGGTGTGGCTGTGGAGTTTTGAGTTTGGGGGGTTGTTCTGTTAAATGCCACTTGAATGAGTAATTTGCAATGTGAGTTGGTATATGGGTGTCTTCTCCAGTGAAAACGTCGATTATTAGTCATTTTTCTATTTAATACACCAGTGGATCATTTAAAATAATTTCATAAATTATCAAACTAAAACAAGGGAAAAAATCTGTGTCTTAATATTTAGTTGCTGATTGTAGATGGTAATTGTACTTACATACAATTTCAGGTATATGATGGGTGTCATTGGTCTTTGTTAAGTCTGTGTAGGCATGTATGGATGTAAGTCAACTGTGAAATCAGGTCCTTTGCTCAGCGTGAGTGCAAGGAGCTCAGAGGCCGTAGTTCTGGATCAAGCCAATGGGAGCTGGGAACGGCCAATGTCTCTTGAGGCCCCTGGACAAAACAGACATATCCTGAAAGTCATTTGGTTGCATGGAGATTAGTAGGATTCTCAGGCACATACATTTGCCAACATCTCTTCTTTGTTTTAATGTAGTATAAGGTTTTGAAAATACGTTAAAATTTGCCTTCATCTCTTTTCGCCCTAGAAGAATCTGGCAATTTGATAAAAACTCGCTCATTAATTTCCCTGAATTCTTCCTGTGGCATTGACTTCCTCCTGTTCTCCTGTGGCAGTTGTTAGAGCTGTAGCTGACCCTTGGCATTTATTTTTGTATTGCAGGGAGAGGGGATGGGTCCTGAGTTTGCCAGATTTTTAACTAATGCTTTGAGGGCCCAAAAGACTGTTTCCTAGGTCATTTAGGCCTCTCTTTGGGAAGGAAGGACTGTTCTCTTTCAGTATCTTAACCAGTGATTTCTGTTCTTCTGTGTTTTAAGTGTTCAAACAGGAGGACTAATGGAGAAGACCTTTGTTTTAATGTTTAGCCCTGTGAAAAGGCATTTCATGAGTTGTTTGTCTTTCCTAGGTACGGGCAGCGGATCCCTCTCCCACGCTCTCATCAGGACAGTGGCTCCCACAGGGCATCTGTACACCGTGGAATTCCACCAACAGAGAGCTGAGAAGGCCAGGGAGGAGTTTCGAGAGCATGGGGTGGAGCATCTGGTCACCGTGACCAACCAGGATGTCTGCAAAAATGGATTTGGTGTCTCTAATATTGCAGATGCTGTGTTCCTAGATATTCCGTCTCCATGGGAAGCCATAGGACATGCAAAGTCTGCATTAAAAGCTGAAGGTAACAGCACTTATCTCTTTCCATTCAGGAAGTACTGTGCACGCACACATCTCTGCCTTTGCACTAGATCTGCTCACACCATTGTGTGATCACTGTTCTCAAATGTCAAAGTCTCTAGGCATTTCTGAGGCTAACAGACCTTCAAAAGAGGTCTTCAGGTTACAGTGGAACATTTCAAAGGAGAAGAACAACTGTTTCCTACAGGCCTGTGCTAACTGTTACAATTAGCATGGGCAGTTTATAAAACCCCTTTGAACCTCTGTCAAGTGCCTTTTGCTAGATCTGAGGTGCGTGGGAAGCAGCAGTAACACATGCTGAAAGGAGATTTCTTTGTCAATTCAGTGGAAAGGTGTTTGTGTAGAAGGTGTTCAGACACTTCACATCAGTCATTACAGGTCTGGACCTATTTAACAGAGTACCCCATCAATAATCTTAAAGAAAATGTGGTTATACTTAAATAGACTTGCTAGTTCCTGCTTTAAATCTCTGCTCTTGGAGCTATTGAGAAGTTTGCCATCGGTTGCAGTGGGAATGGAACATAAAGGCTGTTCTAGCTTATGCCAGTTATTCCAGGACTGTGACAGCAAGTGAGAACTGCTCTTGAGGGATCGGGTGGGTTTTGTCAGTTTATTCTAAATCTTTTCGCTATTGAAGAATAGGTTTCAGTGAATAAATAATTCTTTTATGCTGGAATAAGTTTTCCCCTAATTAATGTTCTACTAGTGGAACTATACTAGTGTGGATCTGAACTAGCTTGTCCCAGATCACAGAAGTGACTTTTCTGATCAAGAGAGCATGGGGTGCTGAACAGTGCCCATGCTGAGACATGAGTTTAGTAAAACTTGATTTCATGTGCCAAGGCCCAGTTCTTTGTTAAAATATGTAGTCATAGGCCTGACTTTTAAAGTGAATTTCCAGTTTTTCTTGAAATCATGGGATTTAAGCTGATTCTTAAAGGTGCATGTGCACTACCTTGCTCAGTCAGGACTGACCTAGCTGTTAGGCTACCTCACCTACTACTGAAAATTCTCTAGAAGGCTTTCTCATACTGATGTAACATATGCTTTCTTTAAAAAGTGAGTAAAAGAGAAACTTGTTAGACCTCTGTTACCTGCAAGGGTTACAGCTCAGTTTGTATCTGCTTTCCAGTGTGTCCTGGAAAAAAAATAATTTGCACTGTACTGTACCATGCCCTTCCCATGCTCAAATTATCTAATCTAGTGAGCACAACACTCAGCTGACTTCCCAGCTTAGAAGGCGCTGCATTGCGCAGCCCAATTTGAATTATTTAAGTGGTGCATGTTTGGAATACTAAGCAGAGCTGCTTGAACAGTTCCAAGTTTTGAATCCTTGTCTCACTCTAGTATTTGAAACCCTAGAAAAGATATTCTAATCCCAAACTGGCCATACCATCTGGCTATACTGTTCTGTGCACTGTTACAAGGTTACATCTGCTTAGGCAATATAAATAATACTTTGAAATCCCACATTTTTTTGTTTGTAAAGTGGCATCATGCGCTTAATGTACCAGTCAAAAGGCAAAGTTGCTGATCCTTGCTGCAGTTTTTGCTGCAAATAGCAACCAGTGTCTGAGATCTGGTATCGGTCTAAGGCTCGTTTTTTGGGTTTCATAGTACCTGATGGAGCTGGGGGCATTATTTTTTAATTTTACCTATACACAAAAGCCATTTTTCTTTTACATATAAAATATAATTTATTGCAGTAGTAACAGGTACAAAGTTACACACATTTTTACTCTAAATCATGTCAGTAGTTCTGTTGTGGTGTTTTATACTGCTGTAAAATCTACAAGGTGATAGAAGGATATCTGAACTGCTTCCTTTCCCTACCGCAGGCAGATAATTTTATAGTGCTCCTTTGTTTTGTTTTCAAATCGTTAAAGCTCTTCTGCAGTAAGAACAGTCTGTGCAGATGCTGCTGTTGTTCACCGCTGTTCCGAGGGTTAGTGTAGTGATAAAGCATCACTAGAGAAAATGAGTTGTTCCTCTCTTTTCCCTCCACGCCCTCTCTCTCACATCTGGACTGGTCACATTTAAAGCATTCACACTGTGGGTTTTATGGTGACGTGCCATGCAAGTATGGCAGCTGTACTGCCAGACAGTGGTAATGTATTCCCTAAAGTCTTGAGGTGCTTTGAGTGAAATCAGAGCTCAGTGAATTCCATTCAGAGCATCAGCTAGCCTTCTCTAAAACCTCAGCATTCATTAGAGTGTTCAGCTGAGACAGTACATTACAGAGAGTTCTTAACCTTAACAAAACCTTACCAAATCAGCATTTTCTCTCCTACTTAAGCTCAAGATCCTGAATAGTTGCAGCTCCTAGTAGGCTCGGTGTTAATGATCCTCTTCACAGAGTACATTTATCACTCGTGCTAGGCCTTGCAGTATGCTGTAAATACATTACTCACAGGAGCTCAGCCTTCCATTTGAAGCACTGCCAACCTCTGAAGAGCTAAAAGAATGAAACGGCACCGTAGATTTGGAACTAGAAAGTGCTTGTTCTCTGGTGATGTCCTCTGCTGATATTTGGGCTTGCAGCTCAGCTGCATCCTTCTGTGCTGATGCTACCAGCCACACGTTCAGCAGAAATGCTCTTGTAATACCTCTCCAGCACTGCTGCACTGCAGAACTTGCTTTCGTTTCCAGACCTGCACTGTGTTGCCGCATCTGCTGATGAATGCTTTTCTATAGTTACAGCTGCTGTTCCCAGTATCTGACCTTGGTGGGTTTTGCAGAGTTGCTGTTAACCCTTCAGGCTAGATTTTTAAAAATGAAGAAAATGAAAAAAATTGGGAGGTAACAAAAATACTCTCAGTATTCTACCAGTCTTAAGTGCCCTGAAACTTTTGACTCACAGTTATCTCACAGCTGAATACTGTAGTTCTTTGAATATAATTCTGCGCCCACCTACTCTGCTTTCATAAATGCGGTCTGTTTCTTCCAAGGCTGTGGAAGATGAGGCAGAAACCCATTTGTACAATAATTTTCATACCAATTTGAAATTTTCAGGTAGGGAGATGGAAAAATACAACCATATATTAGTTTGGATTGGCGTCTCGCATTAAAAATTGGTCCTTGGTGGTGTTTAAATTAACAGTCTGAGTCACCAAATTGTTAAACCACCCCTCCTTTATTTCCTTTCTTTGAAAGATTTTACTTTTAAATTCAGACTTGCCACTCCCTCTCAAGTGTCATAAAGTCCCTAAATTATGTGTTTATGAAATTGTGATTCTTGAGATACCACCTGAATCAGGTAATATGAAGTTGTCAGGTTTCTCCCCAAAACTCTGCAGGGAAAGTTGCTTCTGAACAAATCTCCCAGTTTGGGCCTCTGCATTTTCTGTCCATCACAGAAGCCCTTCAGCAGTTCTCAGCTTTTTGTAGTAGTAGCTTGTTTTCCTTTCCAAAGTCTTATATTTGTTTCATTTGTACACAGTGGACTTAAAACAGGTCTTGTTTGCATTTTTTTCCCCCTTAGCGTAGCCATTGATTGCTGTCCTAACCTGCCAGGTTTGGTTCTTACAGATGCTGCATAAAAGAATAAATAATATCTCATCCTCCCAGTAGCCTGTGGTACAGGTAAGGCATTGCCTGGTCTAACTAGTTTCAGTTTTCTTGGGCTTCTTCCCTCCTTCCCCGAGCTTTCAGGGAATATCATGTCCATGTAGAAAGTCTCACTGGCTATTCTTCCTGAGTCCTAGGGGTTATTCATGGTCCTGTTTTTAAACCACCCAGGTGTGTCTTTGAGGAGCAGCTGAAATCCATGGCCACAAGTCTCAGCCCTATGGTATCTGGGTAGGGAGTACCCCAGGCTGAATCACACTGAGAAGAGGGCAGCGACATCAAGGTTGATGTTGTTTGCACTCAGGCTACCTCAAGAACTTACAGGGAATGTGTTAGGGCAGGAAGTGGAGCCTGACAGTCTAGCATGCTGTTGTCCTCCACCCATGCAGGTGGTGCTTGAGTCAGTGTTAGTGCTTTTCATGTCCTCAGGAGAGTGTTTTGAAATAAATGGATGAAGCAATAAGTGCTTACTAAAATATCGGCACCAGCCTTTGCTAGTGTGGTACCCGCTTTGATTTGAAGGAGAATTAACGCAAGGTGAGGTTAAATATCCACAAACTAAGTTTAAATTGAAGCATATCCTTCTCCCCCTGTACTCAGCAGTGGTGAGGCTGCACTTCAAATACCATGTTCAGTTTTGGTCCCCTCACTACAAGGAAGACATTTTGGTGCTGGATTGTGTTCAAAGAAGGGCAACAAAGCTGTTGGTCTAGAGAACAAGTCTTATGAGGAGCAGCTGAGGGAACTGGGAACTGGGGCTGTTTGGCCTGGAGAAGAGGAGGCTCAGGGGATACCTTGTTGCTCTCTACAACTACCTGAAAGGAGGTTGTAGTGAGGTGGATGTTGATCTCTTCTCCCAGGGAACAAGTGATGGGGCAAGAAATGGCCTCAAGTTGCACCAGGAGAGGTTTAGGTTGTGTAGTAGGAAAAATTTCTTCACTGAAAGGGTTGTGAGGCACTGGAACAGGCTGCCCAGGGAAGTGGTGGAGTCACCATCCCTGGAGGTATTTAAAAGACATATAGATGTGGTGCTGAGGAACATGGTTTAGTGGTGACTTGGTAGTGCTGGGTTGATGGTTGGACTTCATCTGAGAGGCCTCTTCCAACCAAAAAAAAACCTATAATTCGGTGCTTCTATATCCTCTCAATATTGAGGGGCTATCTGGTCTAGTGCAAAGCTGCCCCGCTAGGATCTAGGTCCGAGTACTAACCCAAAAAGCGGCTTCATCTGGTTCCCAAGCACTGGCTGTTTGCTGAGCCAGCCCCAGTTGATCTCATTGGAGGGCACTAACCTGGCTCTGATCAGTCAGAGTTTGGTAGGTCAGGAGCACACAATGAGCCTGGCCCGAAGTAGAAGTGGTTGTCTCACCTGTCAAGAGTCAAGCAGAAGAATTCCTGCATCATAATCTATGCTGTGGAATGCCAGCCAAACCTATTGGCCTTTACACGGTTTGTAGGAAGTACTTCGAGATGAAAGGATCCTTAAAGAAGTTGTTAGGTTTTCTTCCCCAATTTGGAGCCAGCTCAATTTTTAACTTCCTTGTAGCATGCTTTTGCCAGCCCATAATAGCAAGCAGGAATAAATTCCTTTTGAAAGATGCATCTACAAATGTAGAGGTTAAGGTCACATTTGCAGAAAATCACATCCAGCTCCTATTAATGAGCTGGCAAGTGATTTGGAGAAGGTTTTCTTTTCTGAATCAGGAAACATCCTTTAATTTCTTCCAACAGCCGAATCCTCTAATTTCACTTGTCAGGGAAGCTGCATCAAATCGCCCACGAGCACACTCACTTAAAGGACATTCTGTCCCCTTTTACAGAGGCAATATTTTTAGTGTCCTACTAGCACAGAGTAAATGCCACGGTGCTGCTGCGCAGTGACTCTCCTGCCTCGCCCCTACATAATGATAATGCCTATGTGATTTTTTTTCTTCCATGAGATCTTTGTAATATACTCTTCCAGTTATGACAATGCACTGAAGTCCCAAAACCCAGAGCTGTTTTCTTTTACCAGAGATAAAAACGCTGTGCTATATTCTTTACATCACAGAATCATTCCTGAAATTAAAGCCCCTTTTCCCTGGAACTTAATGGTGCTGCACTACAGATGTTCTTTTTGCATCTTCTGAATAATACTGGAATGATGAAAAAAACCTGTCAGAGCACTTGTGACACACACGCTGTAACCTACCGAAGTGAGAGCACAGGACTTGGGCAGCTTTTCTGTTCTTGTCGATTGGGTCGCACTGCCTCATTTTCCATACTTGAAACCTGATGTGGTTGTTAGCTAAATAGAACTGGTAGAGCTGTTAGTCCTTGCTCAGGCAAGCCAGAAACAAAATTGTGGAGTTGCACTAGGAACTGCTCTTGAAGGAGGAGCAACTTTCAAGGCACTGGACCTCTTGTAAAGATGTAAGGGTGTGTCCCTTGATTACTAATTAGATCCTGTCTGTTAAAATGTATGGTGCCATGTGGATGCAAATCTTCTCTTTTATTCCCCCCGTGCCTTAAGCTCTCTTTAGTCATTCCAGTCTGAATTGTAACTCAATTTTCATATCTTCTTGACCCTGTTGCTGATTACAATGACTGCCAGGACTGTGTGGGCTGGTTCCAGCCTACAGGTTTGGGAGATTTAACCTCTCCATTAAATGTTTCAAACTAACTCGCTCTCTGCAAAATTGAAGGTAGCAAAAAAAGTTAAGTCTTTCATAGAGTCTCATTATTCTCTTCTCCTCAACTATAGCACTTGTCAGATGCATTATACATGAATAAACACACTTTTAGACAGCTCTTCAGATCAAAAAGCTCACACAGCTTCCCAGTGTGAACAGGATTAATCTCAGATAATTACTATATCAATTTATGATGACACACAGATCTCATTAACCAAATTTAGGAACGGTGGCTTTCCTAAAGGAGAGCTCTGAAAGAACACAAACTCAGTTTGTACCAAAAAGTTTCCGTTCAGTTGTTTTCACTGTTCCCTTGTCTAGTCCACGCCTTTGTGATCGACAGACAGAGCCCTGTGCTCGGGGAGGGAGGTCGTACATGTCTTGTCTTCATTCACTAAGGAATCCTTGGCATGGCAGGACAAAGCAATGCATATTCACATCCTTTAAGCCCTAAACGCCTCTTGCTGTCCAAAGGACAAGAGGGCTCTTAGAGAATTTGAGTATTGTGAATGCTGAAATCTAGATGTATATCTGCTTGGTGGTTGTGACAGAAGGGTGTTGCCGAGCTGGTGACCTGGCAGGGTACAGAGGGCAGCCCACAGTGCAGAGAGTTCAGAAGCATCTGCTCTGTGGAAGGTGACAGTGTCTCTGCTCCTAGAACAAATAAGCGTGTCCTTCTCAGCACCGGTTCTCTGGTGCTCAGAGTCTACTTTTTTTACTGGTCTAAACACACCACAGCAAATGAAGCTTCCCAAATCTTTCTATTTTAGACAGCCTCTCACAGTCTGGAACTGCAATTTTATTTTTGCCTTCCAACCTTCTGCTAATTGTAGCTTCCCAGTCTTCTCTTAATATCTGCTTAATCAAAAAAGTCCAGCCTGCAAGTTAGATCTGGCCTGCCCAATGGTGTGTACAAGAAAAAGCAGAGGAGCCCTTTCTCCCACTTGTTAGGATCCATAAAGACAGATGCTTGGTGGTTTTGCTTCTAAGCTATTTGTAGGTATATTTATTTGGGAGTCATGTATAATAATAACCAGAACGAGAGGTATGAAAGGGAAAAAATTAAATTTGCAGAACTACTAGAACTCACTGGATGCTCTCAATTGTATGGAATACCAGCTGTTAACACTGTGTTCTCACCCTTCGTACCTGAGAAGCCTCCAGCAGCGCAGCAAGTAAAGTAAGATTATTTTTCACGCTTCCGCTGGATATTAGCAATTGCAAGCAAGAGCTTTCTTCCCTACCAAGCGACTTTAGAGCCTATTTTCTGTAACCCTGCTTCCCCAAGCAGCCCGCTTTGCAAGGAGGCAGCCTGATAAATCATCACCAAGTTTGGTGTTGACATGCTGCGCTCAGCTGACCATCCTGAGGCAAAATGAGGGGTGCGCTGCCTTTAATCGAAGGCTTGACGAGAACTGTGGGCGGCTCTGCAGCTTGTATGGCAACAGCTGTGTGCAGGCTTCTTCGTTTTTGACAGTAAATCTAGAGCATGTGAATTCAGAAGCCTAAACATATCTTGAAACCCTTGTAGACAGAATAAATAATAACAGGCTTACTGTAAATGTAAATATATTTCCCTTTTTTATTGCAATATAAAACACCAAAAAAACAAAAACCAAAAGCCTGAATGAAATAGTAGTAAACCTCTGGTCTCTGCAAATTCTTGCTTTGTAGACAAAGAGTTACTGTGAACTGACATTTAGCTGTGTTAGACATTTGTTCGGTTCCCTACACAATAAGAATATAAACATCTTTCTTTATAACATATGTGCATCATAGTAGCTTTCTAATTATGTAACATAAATTTCTTCCTGAGCTTTTCTCTCTTACATCTACAGACGTGGCAGAAGCGTGTACTGCTTTGGCCAGAAAAGATTATCTGTCTGACTCGAGATCCTTTTGGTAGCCCTGGCCATCCTGATAAACATACAAATCTAATTGCATGGGAGCTAGTGGACTGGGTATGCAATTAAATCGGCATCAACAGAGTTGGTTAATAGTGACACATACCAGCATTATTAATTTTGTAGGTGATTATTAGATTTGTTTTTTAATTGTCACTCCTGGGAATTACTTGTCCAGGCTACTTTGTTCTGAAGATGCATGATAAGAACTGCTGGCTGTGGAGACTTTATTTTAGGACTAAAATTAAATCCTACTTAGTGTATAGTGAATTAGTGGTCATGGAAAGCGTTCTTCCCCAGTCAGTACCCAGCACATCATTCCTGCACAGGAACTGGAGTGCTACACTGACGCTTTCAGACCTGATACTTTCTTTTTTTAGAGATGTGATTTTAGAAATGAAAAAGGAAAAGAAAAAAGGGGGAGTTTGAGATAAAGCAGGCTTCGTGTAGTCCCAGCATAGCCTCTATTTTTAGCAGGATGCTTTGCTCTCACTTGCACGGGTTCTTTAACTGCTTAGACAACTGGTGTTGGAAGGCCTGACTGGATGAGCCTGGGAGAGTGCTGGGAAGGAATGCAAATCAGGTCAGCAGACATTTTCATCTAATTGTAATAAGTGAAACAATAGCTGGAGCTGCATTGCCCAGTGTTCCTTCCCCCAGTACAAAAGCTTTTCAGGAAGGGCAGTTGCCTTGTGGGACACTGTGTCCTGGGTGAAAGCACATGCCCTGGCTTTATGGCAGACAGTGTCCTTATAATTCTTTGATCTGATTTGGCTGTGGCTTTTCAGAGTAAATCTGAATCAGTCTATTCTCAGCTATTAAGCTGACATTGTAGCGTGCAGAAAGTTGTAGGAGGCCTATTAATACTCTGTACTTAGAATAAAAAATCTGAACTGTGCATGGACAAGGAGACAAGTGTTAGTTTATCACTTAAGTCCCATCCTAGAGTTTGGTAGCATTTGCTGTAAACCTGCCCCATGCAATCTTAATGCTCAGGAGACATGCTAGTCAGCTTGACTAAAAGGGTAAAGCCTTAATAGCACTCCTTCTATGGCCTGGAGAGATTACTTTATTCTGTACACGCATACCATCATTCTCAAATAAACACAGCCGCTTTTGTCAGCATGTGTGTGCACACACGCTTATATTCTAATGAAGGCAACTCTGTACAGTGTGTGGAGAATGACTTCTGGCCTTGTGTAGGTGCCAGCTTCTGTTCGGTGCTTCAGTCCAGAATAGTGGATAGTGATTCCAAAAGAGTCGGAGCTCTAAAGGGATCAACTTTAACGGTTTTATCATGAACAAATGTGGTGGGCAATACTGGATGTGGAAGATCAATTCATTTTCTGCTGCATTTTTTAAAGGGTCTGAAGCGTCTTGTAGAGTTGTCCATGTTTTATTTTGTGCTGACACTTTAAACCTGCATGGTTGCCTCATGGAGATTTTCTTTAAGGATGTTTTCACTTTGTATAATAGTAATTCTGTGGGAGTCTGGTAGAATTTGAAAAAAGTGCTTTGTTTTGGTTTTTGCCCTCTTTTTCACTACTCGTCTCATTTTGCAGGTGGACGCATCTGTTCTTTCTCCCCCTGCATCGAACAAGTCCAGAGAACATGCCTAGCGATGGAAGAATATGGTTTTACAGAGATTAACACCTTGGAAATTCTGCTCCGAGTGTACAACATAAGGACAATTAGCTTGCAAATCCCTGACCTTGGAAAAGCAGCTGAGGGTAATTCTAGCATGGGCTTTGACAGCAGCAACCCATCAAGCCAAGGTAGCCCATGCGCTCATCTGCAGCAAGGAACTGTGCAGTTCAAAAGCGGCGTGCCACTCCGGGAGATGGTCGGTCACACTGGATACCTGACCTTTGCCACCAAGAGCCTCTTTTAGTATATGTTGAGTTGTGCAGCTTGGAGCGCTTTGTGTGTTTGTGTGTGTGTTCTGTTTTCATGGTTCTTTTTTGTAGAGCATCCAAATTTTTACTCGTCAGGGAATTCCATATATAGTCAGATTTGGTTGGAATATGCTTTGTTTAAATAGCACGCAAGCATTAACCAGAGCAGCATCAAGGGAATGTTGAAACTCTGGAAGGGTGCTCCACTTGCTGTCAGAAAGAAGATAAATTAATAGCGAACGGCCATTCACTGGAATGTGCAGAATAAAGATCCCTCCCAATAAGAAAGCAAAACAAACAGCACACTAATTGCAAAGAAGTTGGATTTTTTTCCTCCTATTCTGAATTACTTCTGCAGGTTTATGTTTTTATTTTTTTCTGGCGCCACCAAACACTTTTTTTTTTAACTTCTCTACTGTCTGTGTTGCTCATAGGAATGTGAATGTGCCTACTTGCTTCATCTTAGATATGACAGGTCCGAGGTCATAGAGTTGCCAGCACGAATGATCACAGAATTAGTGTTTCCTTGGAACAGTATTTGGCTGCACAGAGGATTATTGGCAGCGCTCACAACACAACCTCTCACTCCACTCCAGGCTGGCATCTGCAAATCATTTAGATTGCACAAAGGTCAAAGAAGTGTGGTAATTGTTGGATTTGGTTTAAAATAGTGTGTTGTGCCCATCAATTTATAGTAGAAATTTGGATCTGGATTCATACTGTGGTTTTCTAATAGGTTATCCACTTTCATAGTTGATGAATCCGCTGTGAAAAGTCACTGAGCAGCTGGTTAATATTATCTGATCACCTCTTTGTACGCAGTGTGGCCGGGGTTCCCTTTGTTTGCTGAGTTACGTGCGTTATGATGTGCTATCTTCCTGCAGCTGAATGATGGAAAGATTGCTTCTGGCAGGATTTCTGTCTCCAAATTGCAGCAACAATGCAAACTTCATAAAATCCACAACCAGCTTTATTAGTTAAGTTTTCAGACCATTTACTCTTTGGTCTTCCCTACAGAGCTGGTAGATGTGATGAACTATTTGAATGCTAGATTAAATTTTGTATTTACAGATTAAAATAATTATGCATATTTATAAAGTTCCTTCTTTCTTTTCTTTTTTTTTTCAATGAATTCACAAATATTTTAATTCTAGCCACTTGTACTGTCTCCCAAAACATTTAGCTGTGCCTTGCATTCAGTACCTGAATATATTGATTGCCACATAAGAAGAATAACCATTCATAAACTGCTGCCTGAACATTTGAACCTGATGTCCCTCCCCCATTCTTGACAAAAATAAACAAAGCTAAGCTTTTAACATGTTATAGCAGAACGCTAATCCATAACGGTTTAAAGAAAGCTCAACCGATCACGACAGCAAAGATAAACTGCTGAGCAGATTAGAGGCAGAAAGCAATTCTGTTGAACTAAATCAGTTACGTAAGTTGGCCTACAAGTGTAGCGTTTCTCCAGAATATGTGAAAGTTCTCTTCCTGCTGCTGCTCATGTCCTCTAGAAAGGCGTGTGGTGAACTGCTGACGCTGCGTGTGTGGCCTGGTACTGCTCCGTTACAGTGACGTGCTCGCGTGTGTACGCACGTGCACATGTTTCTGTGCTAAAGCCACCACCACAGAAGTACAGCTAAGGTACCAACATAAACCAGAGGCAAGGATGGGGAAATACAACGGTAATGCTACTACAAGGTTTTCTTCACGTCCTTCAAGGTGATTCTCAGTCATTAGCAAGTGGGATCTCCATTCCTCACCAGGGATAATTCCTGTCCTAGACTTGATTTTTTTTTTCCTGACAGACTTCATTTTAAAATAGTGTAACATTTAAACAGGAGTAAAGAGGAACAAAGTCACATTTCTGTCCTACAAATAGATGTGGAATGGAAATACCGATGTGTCTTCATCAAGCTTGACACAAGGCTGATGCCTTTTTGCCTACAAAGCCCAATTCAAACTCCCTTGAAATAAACCATTGACTTTGCATGGTCCCATATTGATTTGATCTCTGCTGAGGAAGGGCAAGCATTGCGTAAGAGGAGAAGGATTTCGTATCTGTCTTTGCAATATTAAAAAGGCTTTTGTGTTTTTGTTGCCAATCACGGCCACAGCCAGCAGCACCACACTGCTTCCTGCTGTTGCTTTGTTGTCAGGGTCACGTGGAGGATCCCACACTCTCCAGCATGGCTGGTACTTGCTGCCAAAACCCCCTACTTTAACTCTACTTGTGATCACCCATGTTTTACATTTTGGCTATATCCCCTGCCAGAAGTGATAAATCAGAAACATAGGTCTTTGCTGCCACACCGGGGGAATCTGCCTGGGCCATGCTTTCAAAGACTCGTTTCTCTTTTTAATATATTTTGGTCTTCAGTCTGGAATGAAACATCTCTCCTTCCTGCCCTGACTCAGTCCAGTTGCATGTTGGCAGGCTGCAGGATTTCATTGCTGCCGTGCACTTGGGATCCCTCAGTTCTTGTGGACAAGCACCCAGTACAGAGCTCAGCCAGGTCCAGCTTGTCCCGTTGTGCTCCATGCCCTGCAAGCTAGCGTGGACAGCAGTCTGAGACGCCTTGCAACCTAGGAGGCAAACAGCAATGACCAAGGTGAGGCTTGTCAAATACTTGAGAGGTCTGTTGCTGTTCGACTTTTACCTGTGCTTTAATTAAAGCATTACGGATCTGTATCTCACTGTGGTTGTTTCCTTCTTACCTGTTAGCACAACACTCTTTTCCTCTGAGAAGATGTGATCATAAATCCTACTTGAGAACCTTAAAGGGATAAAGTAGCAGAAGTGCTCGGAACTCACTCTTCTGCTTAATTTCCTGCTGTCTTCTCCTTAGGTACTTTGTGATACGTGATGGTGAGGAGATGGTTCTTCCTGGGAAGTGTTCCAGATATGAGGGTTCTGGTTCACACTCATTCCCTCGGGAGTACATCTGTGCTCCATTAATCCTGGTGAACAGGATGATTGCGGAAGTCATGGTGACCTAGAAAGGAGGGGGGTCCTGAGATGCAGCAAGCCTAGATCTACTGGTAAATACCAGCGCTCATCCCAGCAGAGTCTGCATCATTTAGGTGGATGAGTGCACTGGGCAGCCCACCTGTTCATGCCTGGCCAGGTTCCTTCTGGACAGAGACTGGAGAAAACTCTGCCTTCCTGGGCTGTAATTCAGTGGTGTTCAGTGCTCCCAGCTCACCTCTGATGCAGTGGGAGCAGCGCAGGCTCTGGAATGGAGGGCTGAGAATTAGCTGGACTTTGGGAGGCTATCGCTGGGCTCTGTCTCAGCTTCTTCTTGCACATGTATGAGAGAGGCATGATAAGAGCGAAGTGGGAGAGTCAGCATTATGTAACCATGATGTTAGACCAAAGGTACGTGCAGCTGTGACTAGTCAAAGGGAGGAAGGGGGTTACTCTACTACCAGAAAGTTCTGGCTGTGTCACCATGAGGGAAAGCGTTTACTTGCTGCTGGCCTCTTGAGTGCTCCTGAGGAGCTGTGTTGTTCAGATGCCAAAAGAGGGGAGCCAGATTGTGTTATTTCCTTTCTCCTTACGTGACAGCTTCTGAACGGGAGTGAATCTGCATCAGTATCAACACAGGGAACAAATAAACCTTGAATTAAATAGTCAAACAAAAATAATCCTCCGTACTGGTATCCAGCCCTTTACCTGCATATCTCACCCAGGAGCTCGGTGTCCTTTTGTAGGCTGTTCAGGACGCGCTGTTCTCTGCCGCAGGGCAACAGCTTTGAACTCTGAGGTTAGCTGGCTGATAGGCTGACAGAAATAAATGCAGAAGCCAGCTGGGAACACTGGGCTGTGGGGCATCTCACTGTACCTGCATGTACATAACCGGGCTTCCCTTGCCATGGAGCAGCCCCTTCCCACCATGGCCCGGCTTCTGCCCTCAAACCCAAGGCTGGCATGCACCCGCTCTTGTGGTGCTCCAACGAGACTCAGCTTGCACAGCCAGGGTTTTGGCAGAGGGAGGCATTTTCCGCTTCCCTTTTCTGGACCTGGAGGCAGGGAGAAGGGCTGTATTTTGTCACCCCATCAGGACACGGAGCCGCAGGGGCCCTGCAGGTACAGCTGCTGTGGTGAGACTGACTGCTCCTGACCCTGGCACCCTGCGAGAGCAGTGTGCTGCCATGGCAACAGCACCGCATCATTCAAGCCCCAGAAGACCTCAGTCTGAAGTTATTTCGGTGGGGTCTGAGTGGGTTGATGCTAAATGCTGTATTCCTTTTAGTTCTTAAGAGGGCGATTTGCATGAGTGGTTGCAGTGAAGCTGTGGAGAAGTTCTCTGCAGGGGTCTGGATAGCTGCAGGAAATGTCGGAGACCAGGACCCAGCAAGTTCAGAGCTCCAGCTCCCAGAGGTACTGGCTGAGCAGCCAAAGCTACTTAAGTAGAAGAAGGAGCTTTTTCCATCTTTTTCCAATAGCGCTGATACTGATTCAGCACCGAAGCCCATGAGCATGACTAGTTCTAGTCAGTTAGGAGAAACTGTTGCTTTAGCAACCTCCTTTTGAATTGGACACCACGCAGGAGGAGAAGTCTGCAGTGGGATTTTCCACTCTCTCACCTCCTATTGTTCTGGGGAGCTGTAGTCGCCCCTCTTTCCTTCAGTCAAAAGTACATTAGCAGTAGTTACCCCTAACAGAGGTGTCTGCAACTCGATGTGGCTGGTCCCTGGCATGTGGGATGAAAGTTTGTGATGCCAAAGTATTCTGACCCAGAAGCTGGTCTATTCCAGTTGGGATGGGGGAGATGATGAGATTGTAGGCTCTGTGGTACTTTTTACATTGGTCTCTCATGGCCTTAGAAATTGTCCATAAAGTACTATTTCAGAATAATAAAAATAAAAATCAAGAGCCATGTATTCCCAGGAATCAGCTGGATTTGAGAAGCAAATCTACTTGAAGAAGTGGAAGAAGCAGTAGCAAAGTAGAGAATGACTTCTGGGAGAAGGCTCCTCCTTTCCTGACTGTTTGCAATGAAGAGGTAATTCCCTGGAAGGTTCCAGCTGCTCCTCTTGAAAGCCGTTGATCAGAAATGCTCATTAGTGGAGATGTCAGTTCAATCAGGCTGTTGCAACAAGGCGTATAGGCTGGGATCTACAACGGATGGAGGGGAAAGGAGGGAGGGAAAGGGAATGAGGTTTTTCAAGCACCTGCATTCAGTTCAACCTGTTGGATTGCATCTAGGTCATGTCATGTTGTTGTTACAAGAGTCGCAGTATGGTCTAAATTATCTCAGCAAAACAAGCAATATACTTACATATAATAGAGAAAAGAATCACCCATTTCAGTACATTACTAGGCAAGAGCATGGGACAAGAAAGAGATTTGATTACCTCTGTTGAGAAATCGGGTTTGACTAAGACACCCGTTACAGTCTCCGCATGTTTTATTACTGTGTTTTTGTGTCCCTTGTCAGATAAGGTGGAAACATTTAAGAGAATGGATAATACTTGAGCGGAATACTTACCCCACAAGCATGCAAAGCCTTGCAGATAAGAAAACAACTTCCAATCGATCCCAGGAGGATCCTTCATTGTCAACATTTCCTCATTTATCTTAGCAGCACTTTAAAGAGAGAGAAAATTGTCTTTTTTAAGTGGAGAGAGCAGATATTGACATGGTTACAACCTACTACCAGCCTGTGGACACGCATCAGAGCAAGGACAGCATCACTGGGCTCCTTGAGGTTTCTTATATAGGCTATAAACGGGACTGTACCTCCCCTCACCGGGCTGCTGGCATTACACCCAGCCCTATGCATTGCTGGCCTTACAGCAACACCAAGAGGCCCAGGTGGGCTAAACACTGCACATGGAGCCTGTCCTGAAGAGCTCACAGCTGAGCAAGCCACAGGCAAAACAGATGTGACGTGACCAGCACACAACCACACAGCATGTCAGCTAGCCCAGGGCTTTCTCCAAACCTCAGGAAGAGCGCTGGGTCTCCTGCATTGTCCTTCGGAGCATTTCTGCCTCCAAGGGAATAGGCAGAGCTCGTACTCGGTCTAAGCAAGAGCCTTTGCACCTGCCAGCTCCTCTGTACTACTTCTGAGGGAGGTGTACTCTAAGAGTCAAGGTGCAACATGCCTTCCTAGAAGAAAATGGAATCCTTCCATATGATAAATCTCGGTGTGAGACATGATTTCTGTTCCATAAGGAAACAGTTCCTCATTTCTCATGCAGTTTGATTTTGATCCTCAACATTTACTCAAGGAGGGGGAGGGATCTGTGAAATGGCTGCAGCAGGAGATGGAAGTACCGCTGCCATTGTCAGACAGTCAGGGTGCCTCCATGTTAGGGAGCTGCTGGCTGCCTGCAGAAAGAGCAGATTTCTCAAAGAAGGTAAAGGGATTTCATGCTCCAGCTCCTACTGACTTCCCTTACTCATTTATTTCGGTGGGATTTCAGCACAACTGCCTTCATGGCCTGGGCCCTGGTTGCACAGGCTTCTTTAGGAATCGTACAGAACCATGCTCATTTTAAAGGATGATGCATAAGGGGATTGTGCAAGTCAGCAGCAGAATGGAAAACAGGACCTGACATCCCAGGTCTTCCCTCTGCTAGGAGGGTCACAGCTCCTTCCTAATTAGCAGTGCTCTCCTAATGCTAAGCAAGAATCTCCTCCAGAGCAAAGCTCTCACATGGCAGCATCCCATTGCCCACAAGTACTTACAGTACCTGGATGCAAATATGTTCACCATATCACAACTCATTACCCAATTCAGAGCATGCAGCCATATCAATGCTTAATGATTTTCTGAAACTTTAATTCATTTTACTTTGCAGACTTCTTCATTTTTTAGTTGGATTAATTTTATATAGATTAAAAATGTAAGCCAATCTCTTTGAAGCAGAAAAGTGGCATTTTGAAATCTATATTCTATCCCCAGCCTATAAATACATCTGCCTCACAGAAATCAGCTGTTTATGATTGTTGTTATAGTAGAGAGGATGACTCAAAGAGGCTTATGTCCTGCATTGTTTTTATTAGAGCTGAAAAAAACACCCCAAATTCCCGGTGAATTAGAAGAGTCAGTGACTGTAATAGATCCTGTGCTTTTCTCCCACCAGATAAAACGCGGCACAGGTTTCGGATAGTCTGGATCTAGTGCAGCCACACTAGCAGCAAACAGTCACCTTTTGTTGCCCCTTTTACAGAACACCAGCCAGCATTTGATTTTCTTGAGTAAAAATCAACAAAGCTGAAATACCCCATAGGCTGCTAATTGCTCCAAACACCATGTAGGCAGCAGTTTCCTCTCTCCCTGCCCCACTTCTTTATAGAACACCTAAGAATGGTTGAATTCAATTATACACCTCAAAATAATAGTAAAAGACCACGAGTAAGGCTGCAGAACCACCCATGCAAGAAGCTGGGGAGTCTAATAGAATTAAGGAACTCTCTGAAGCTGTTTGTTGTAGGATAAATAAAGCTAAGCACTGAGTTCAAGGTAAGGGATGAAGAGTAGAGGTCCCACTTGGGTCTCCCAGGAGCATGGAGGTCACAAGTAGTGTCTGAGCGTCTCTGCTGGTCCTTGTGCAGCTCAATGTCATCATAAATGACCTGGAAAAAGGGCTGAGCACTTAACTGAGAAATTCTGCTGATTGCACGAGGTTATTTATAGGGATGGGGAACAAGTTGTAACGAGCTATACAACGACTTTACAGGTGAATCCTTCTTATGAATGACTGACTGGGCAATAAAGTGCAGGTGAAACTCAGTGTAGATAAATGCAAAGGGCTACCAGGGTGAGGGGAAGGGTGTCAACCCTGTCAGGCAGCGTGAGCTGACGGGTGTCAGGTACCAGGTGTCAGGGTTGCAGCGTGGAGAGACAAGCTCAGCGCTCATCAGCACCTTGCAGCTACGGCTGCTCCAGACTGCGTGACACTGCCGAGAGGAGCACTGTCATCCTCTCCAAGGCAAGGACAAGCTCGCTTCTCTTCACAGGAGCTGTTTTAAACCTCCTAGCAGAGCGTGACAAAATGGAGCTAGTCTAGGATGTCATGCCCAGTCACTTCAAGGACCTTCTGTAGCTTCCTGGCAGTGATGATCTAAAGCTCTTCCCAAAACATGTAATGGCTGCTTGCTGCAAGTCAGAGTTGAGTTCCAGTTATGTTTTCAACCACAGTAGTAAGATTTATATTGCAATACACTAGTAGTTCTTAACAGCACATTTGCCTGCTTTTAAAATGGGAGGTTTTTATTATTATGTTGTTTCCTAAACATCTGAAAGCCTTTGAAAAGCAAAGGCTTGCTCAGCTGTGTCCATAAACACTCAAATTATACTTGCCTTGTTTTCTACCCTATATTTATCCTCTGAGTATGCGTGTTGATGTTTAGCAAGTGCAGCAGTCCTGTGAGACCAACGTTGGAAAAAGCCTCCTACCTGCAGTACAGCCTGGGGAGCTAAACCTACTGGCTCCCATGCCTGAATTCATGATAAACCAAAGAGCAAGGCTTTTTAATTCCTTGTTTAAACTCCATCCCATCCCAAGAACAAGGACAGCAACCACCACAGCACCAGGACGAGCACTGCTGAGTAGCACCTTTGGCTGCACAAACTGATGGACAGCTGGGCAACCCTCCTTGCCCTGTGACTGCACCTCTCAGCCCATTTATCCGCACCAGGGTTTGGGCTGGAAGCAGGTAGCTGCAGCGGGGAGTAGCCCTGTTCCCTCACCAGGCAGCTCAAGCAACCTCAGGAGATGGCATGGTTCAACAAGAGTAGTTTTTTAACAGGCATTAGGATTTTACCAGGAGTTTTAAGAGACAGCTCTCTGCCTTGGGAACAGGGGATACAGCAAATGCTGGTGAGGTGCTCTCCCCTGCAAGGCACCACCCAGCTACAGGGAGCATCTGTTCCACTGCTCCTATTCACACTGCCCATGGCATTGCAACTTTTTTCTGACTACTACTAAGTCCAGCCCTTCCACTTCATTTGAGAAAAAAAATGCAATAAACAGATACACTACAATTTGCATGAAATTTTTCAACAGCCCAGGCTAAAATCAGTCTTTATGTACTTGGAATTTATTTAAAATAATTGCTACTTATGCTTTTTTTTTGGCTTTTTACCAATCTAATCAGCATAATTTGACTGTGCTGGAACAAATTTACAAAACTCCAGAACTGCTCTTGCAGATCACACAGATTAAACATGAACAAATAAGTAGATTTCTGAATCTCTACATCCACAGCTTTGGAAAAAGCTGACAATGCCCATCAGTCTTCCCACAAGAAGAGAGAGACAAAACCCAGACACACCAGAAAAATGGCTGCAGATGAAGATATGTGTGAGAAGTCTTTGCAAAAGAAAGAAACATCAAAAACCAAAAACCAAAACCAAGACATTGAGATATTAAGCAATAGCAATTAATGTTTTTTCTTCTAAACTTGAAAGAATAAAGACTTTTTTCTGACTTTAGTTTGGTCTTTTGTAGAAATTAAACATGGTTCTGTGAGAACAAGTGGCCATAAACCACCATGGAGTAAAAAGGAAAACGTAGCACACGAATACTGAATTCACCCATGATTTAGTCTGAGCACATCCAAAAGCCATGACGTCAGTGAGAAGGAAAAACTCTGACTGTCGCGCTGGGAATGAAACCAAAAAAGTGCTTTGCCAATATGGAAAGGCTTCTTCATTCTGAAAGTCTTCTAAAAGTTTCCTCAGGAGACAACAATAACTTGATCAGAAATGTTCCAGCAGATGATGAAGAACAATAACAGCTGCTCCAAAGCTCACGGCAAACAATGGAAAGTCCCCAGTTGATTTGCTCAGTCTTGAATGGGAGCCAGAATTCACAGAATTTCGGGGAAGAGGTAAAAGCAGCTGTTGGCCTGCAAGAGCAGCGTTCACTCAAGGAGGGAACTGAAATGGCCCCATGATTCAAACCTCATCCAACAGCTGCCACTGACAGGCAAAAGCCTAAAAAAAATGCACTGGAAAGGTGGGTTCGGCGCTGGTCCTGAAGAAGGATGCTGCCTTCCCAGGCTAGGCATTTGATGGGATAACATGGACAAACTTAGAAAGGTCTCTCTGGAATTAGACCTGTCATGCATGAGGTGACATTGTTAAATCCCAGGTGCATTACAGAGGTGTTTTTATGTTCCTGTTTTATTAGTCACACACCATCAGGGTGCCCTCCTGATCCCACCAGTACCGGTTTTACAGGAGGTGTCTCAGTTGCATTTGCAGGCACTGAGCTTATCAAGTTGCCAGTCAGGGCTGATTGGGCCAGACAGGCTCTGCTCTTTTGATCTGATCTGATTAACATCCCAGACCATTTCACCTTCAGCAGTTACTCAAGGGATGCCCATACACAAGACCGCTCTAACAACTTCCACTTATCATTGACACCTGAGGCCTTCCTTGCCACGAGAGAGGGAGGCTGCCGTGTCTCTGCCCAGGGCCCCTGTTCTCATACCCGCTGCAGTTAGCGTTAATCAGGAAACTTAAACCAATGGCATCAGAAATGCATTTGGATCATTATCTTTGACATCCAAAGATCTCCTTGCAAGGACTTTTGGTTTGGTTTAACTACCCATGGAGAACTGTGCTGCCATGGGGTTGACAGTAAGCAATGGGTTTTGCCAGCAGAAGGACAAATTCCTCTTTCACAGCTTAAGGACTTGGAGCAAACCTGCTCAGTGAAGCTTTGTGCCTTCCCCACGGCTCAGAGCAGAGCAGCTTTGCACCATGGTACAGTAGCTGGGGAAAGTAAGCAGGAATGAACTGAATCCTAATAACATCCGCTTTGCTTTCATATCTCTTCCCCCACCACCACCTGCCAAAAAAAGAAGTATTTGGGAAGTCCCAGAGACTCTTTCCCCACGATGCAGCTAAAAGCTGGTTTCAATAAAAGACCACAACTTCTCTGTCAACAGAGCTGTAACAGCAGGTTTATTTTTTAGAAGGTAAATCAAGCTGAAAAATAAAATAAAAATTAACCCTATAGCAGAGCATTTCACTAGGTACATGTTTATTTTTTCATTTCTCACAAAACCACAGTCTTTTATTTGAAGGGAGCTTATGTTGCATCATACCTTTTTGGACAGGTACAATAAATATTCCTAAAAATACTGCTAATAAACCCTGCACAAACAGGCACATTATAAGCACGCTCTCTTCCCAAATTCCTGTCCCTGCCCCGTGCAACTGAAATCAGGCTTTTTCCATGACATGGTTAAAGCCTGTGCGCAGGCTGAGCAGAGGCTCTGGATCCTAGTCCTTGTAGTTAAAGTCCCTCTGGAATTTGTGTCAATTTATCCAAGGAACCACTTGGAAATACAGCGCAGGGCTTAAAACCCCCTCCCCTGTGCTATTTTTGAGCCCAAGCTCTTGCAGCTCTAAAGCATTTATTCAAATCGCACCCACAGCTTTTCGTTTTGGTCTCTTCTCAGTGTGCCAGTTTAAAGCTCTTCCTCAGGCATCTGATGCCCAAGAACAGGATGGGTGCAAGGTGCTCTCACGGCAGTGGCACCATGGGACAACTTTCCCATCTCACAGCTTGGCGCGCCTTGGCAGGCACAGGGTAGGTCGGTTTATGCCCCGAAAGGCATGTTGGCACTTTGGCATGTGTGAAGGCAATGCAGCCAGCAGCCTTTGCTTTATCTCCTTAATCACCTTTATAGCTTTACCTGCCTGCGTCATGTGCTGCGAACTCAGACATTAGTTACGGATGGAGTTTTTTTGCATTAAAGGGTTTATTTGGGGGAAACGAAGCAGTTGTACCTTCACAATTAATTAATCGCTCCCCATCATCAATACGCACTTGCAAAGCAAAGGCTGGGCAGCAACAGAAACTCCCCCCTGAGGTGGATGTCCCCCAGGGGCAGTGCTGCAAGAGCAGGAGCTCACACTGCCGTGCCCATATGTCCCTGTCACCTCGTGGGATGCTGCGCGGGACTGATGTTATCCAGCTGGAGGAACCATGTTCTCTCCCCACCTGCCTCATCAGGAACAAGCAAGGAGGGAGGAGGCAACTTCAGAAACCCAGGCCACAGGACTGGGAAGGCCTTTTCCATGTTCCTCGCTAGGATCGATCTTTCCACTTCTGCCAGTTCTCCTCCTCCCAGTCAGACCTGTCACTGAGGAGATGCTAAACCCCAGGAACACCAGTGCTGATGTGGGGAGGGCATGGGCAGGGAGGCGGTTCCCCCTCTGGGGAATGATCCCTCCAGCTGCTGGGGCAGTTTCTTGCAAATTCAAAATGAAATCAAGGAAAATGTGATTACCTGTACAGGAAAACTTCAGCTGATGGAGCAGGGCCAGTGTCCCTGCTTGCTGCTGCCAAGTAGATCTCTATTTGACCTTGAGTGGGTCACTTGGGTCCAGCACGGCCGTGTTACGGGCAAGGACTCTGCAGTCAGTCAGCACAGGGCCAGATACGGCTGCTGGCTCTGCCCTTAGCATTCTGCTATCCATTTATTATTCATATTAAGCCTTCTAATATGCTTGTTTATAATATTAGTTTCTACTCCACTAAGGACTTATGGACATGATGATTGATTATTTTCAGAAATCAAAGTGAAGGGTGCTTTATAAAGTCAGCATTTTAGCGGTTTATTCAGTAAATTAATGTCTTTTAGAATGCTTCTGTACATTGAAACAAAGATCTGTCATAAATTACCTAGTTCAGGCCTACGATTTATATTTCTGAAAGCTAGGGAATGATATAATTCAGCCCTATCTCTGCACAAAATAAGCAATCTGTGCTCTTCATCCAATGTGAAAGCAAAGTGTTTGGAGGTCTCTGGAGCTGAGCTGCAGTAGCCAAGCTCAGCTGTAACACACTAGCTGGAAGGCAGATGAGCTTGTGGTAGTGCAGATTGAAGAGGGAGCGATGTGATGGAGCCCAGTGCATCCCCTGCTCCTCTCTCCTGCATCTCGCCAGCCTGGGTTGCACAGGAGCACTGCTTCATTTAGTAAAGAAAGTGTTCTGTCAATTTTCTCCAGATCTTCACAAGACATAGCCTGCTCTCAGTGTAAATATCAAGAATCTCAAAAAGTTCTCACTCACAGCACACAGAGCTAAATGAAAATGTCTCTTCCTTAGAGCTGGCACTGTTTAAGAAGTCTTAATGAGCTTCTCTTATTCATAAAAATGCTTTGTTTTTAAAAGCTTGCTGTTTCATATTTAAGCAACAGCTTTAAATGTGTCTTTTGCATCTCTCCAAATTTGCAACTGTTTCTTTCCTCCCACCTTCCTCTAAAGTCCATGTTACAGAGCATACACAATATGATCTTGCAGATACTTCTCCCTGAGCAAAATTCAACGACTCACCAAATAGCAACTGGGAGGAAATATCAGCAGGGGAAGTCAATTTTAATGAGAAGAAAAGAAAATACCCAGAGACAAAAGACAAAACCATCTTGTGCAGCCAGTGGAAACCACTTGGTCCCATGGGACCCCTGAAAATCGTACTCAGAGTACTCTACTCATGCAAGCACCTTTGCTGGGCTTTCTCTCTAGCTGCTGCTTTTAAGGTCCAGCCCAGCATCATGTAACATGGACATCTTGATACTCCTCCATGATGTCTCTCTGAATTCTGCCTGCCTGCAAAAGATTGAAGAATTGGCATTCTCTGGGTTTTTTCCAAGCAAGAACTATTCTTTTAATTACAGGTTTTAATGTCATATAATGTCACTCCTGTGCTCTCAGGCACCCTGCTGTGTGTTTTTGCAGAGCAACAGTAGTATCCAAGCAGTGATAAGATCTTTATAAACCCGTTGTCCTTGTTAAACAAAGAGGACTTTGATTCTATAGTAACATTGCATTTGGTGAAAACTTTGTTTGCAGACAGTTCTTTCCCTGCAGCCTACTAGAAAACTCTACCATTGACCTTCAAAGGCTTTTTGAATGTCTAGCAAAGGAACTGCAGGGTGAGCACCTGACTTTCAACCTATTTGTCAGACCGGCCATTGCTGGCCCCACCTCAGTGGTAACCTTCAGCTGGGGACTCTGGACTTGCAGTCAGCACTTTTACCACCTGAGCCCTTTTAAATGCCTTTCAACTCCATTGCAAATGGTAATGCCAGTGAAAGAGGGAGATTAAAGGCTGGTGGGTGATGTCATAGGAACTACGATATCTCTCCAGTTCTCCACCAATATTTTCCAGAAGCCTATTTCCTCTTATATCAGAATATATATATAAAAATTGATCTGCCTTATGCAAACAGTTCTTATCAGCAGATAAATGCTCCTGAACCACGAGGCATATGCAATTAAGCAGCCTGGGCTGAGGTGACACAGTGGTGGCACATGGTACCTTGCAGAACAGCAGGTAGACTCTTTCCATCTAAAAAGTTATTTGTACAACCTGTAAGGAATGAACCACTGAGCACAAATGACCCATTTAGCACTGTTGAGTGGACCCTCCAACCTAGCCTGTATGTGCCAGTTTGGGATTGGGGTAAGGGGAAAATGTGGCTTTAATCCCCTAAACCCTTGAGATGAGCAAAATAATACAAATGTGTATAATACAAAGCAGCATGTCTGTGATCCAAGGTGCTATTGTGGCACCCAGGAGCACACCAGCAATGCTTCCTTCCTTCCCAGGACAGTAATTTGGGGACCAGTTACCAAGGCTACCGTTGTTTTTCTCAATGAAACCATCCCCAGGATTTAGGGATCAGATTTAAATCCATGGACATCGTTGGAAACCCTCCCACTGACTTCAGCTTTTGAATCAGCCCCTTGTGTCTGTGGGTGCTGTGGGAACAGGGGTACACATTGCCCTGCAGCAGTGTTTTTAAAAACATGTTTGGGATCATCCCTCCCTCTGGCAACCTTTAGTTTAGCAGTTTAACTGGCAGAGAGGAACAAGAGTAGCTGAATGATGTTCCACCTTCCTGCAATGAGTTAATTTTCTCCCCCACTCTATCGGCTGTCATACATCTATATATATTGTCATTTGTTTCTTACCCTCCTCCAGATCAGAGAGCTGCTTAATCACTTCTTGTCAACTCCTGCCTTGCCATATTTTAGCCTGCTTATTTAAAATGTTGTTTTTCACTCCCTGGGCAGCCAGTAGTAAACCAGAAAAGCAATCAATAAACGTACTTAACTGGAGCTCAGGCTGCAAGCGGAAGCATTGTCTAAAACAACAGAGGGAGGATAAATCCTTGTTTCCTTCCCCCAGCTCTGCTGATTGCACGTATGCGCTGATTCACTTGTCAGCTTGCCATTAGCAGACACACTCTCCATCCCAAAGCAAAGGGGTTGTGAAGGAAGAGAAGGGAAAGCTCCAAATGGGAGCAGCCGGTGTCCCCCTGGACAAGCTGGATCTCCTCTCCGGACTGAGCTCACACCTCCAGGACTTCCCTCCCTTGGGAGGGTTTGGGTGCCTGCAGCCTGTGCCCATCCTCAGCACCCGGGAGCGTTCAGCACTGTCACGGCCCCACAGCATCCCACAGACAGGCCATCATGCCAGGGAGAGCCCACGGCAGGGCAGCGGCACGGCCGCGTCCCTGCTAAGGGCTGAGCCTTGCGACTCTCCTGCTCAGCGCTGAGCTCACCTCTGTCGTTGCTGGTGCATCTCCTCACCAGACCCCCAGAAGCCGTGGCACAGAGCAACAGAGTCTTCCCAGCCAAAGCGGGTCTGGCAGACAGAGGAGCTCGGCAGGGAATGTCCTTTGGTGACATGGTGGACACGAGGCACAGGTGTCTAAGCAGGGACATAGGAACATTTTCAAGGACAAGACTTTAACTGGTTTTGCCACTCTGCAAGCCAAGGCATCCTGGCCTGTATCAGAAACGGTGTGACCAGCAGGAGTAGGGAGGTGATTGTGCCCCTGTACTCGGCACTCGT
>JAVSBS010012858.1:0-13788 GCA_033124195.1 Coracias cyanogaster | reverse complement strand
GGGCGGGCCGGCCCCGCCGGGAGCCGCCGGGAGGTAACGCCCCCGGCCCCGCCCTCCCCAACAACGGGGCCCGCAGGCACCGCCCCGCCCGGCCGGGGGCCGGCCTGGCTGCCCGGGCGAGGGGGGCGTGTCCGACGGCGGCGGCGGCGGCGGCGGCCCGGGGGCTCCAGTAACGCCGGCAGCGCGGGTCCCTCGGGCGGGCACAGGAGCTCCCGGTGGGCGGTGGCTGCCGCCGCCGCTGCCGTCGCTGCGGGAGCGGAGCGGGGCACTGCCGCGGCGGCTGCAGGTGAGGCTGGGCCCGGGGCGCGGGCGGCCGCGGCGGGGAGAGTTCCCCGGCGCCGGAGTGAGCTGGAAGTTGACAGCGGCGGCGAAGCAGCCATTGTCTGGCCGGCCCCGGGAGGAGCGGCCGAGAACAACTTCGCCCTCGCAGCCCACCTCCTGCCCACCCAGGCAGCCGCCGCTCCCCACCTTTCCCTCCCCCGCCCCCCGCCGGTGGCCGGGCGTTGAACAACGCCGTTCTGCAGCTCCCCGCGGCGGGCATCCTGCGGCGGCTCCCCGCCTCCCGCCGCGGCGGGGCTGCGCGCACGGTACGCAGCCGCCGCCGGCAGGGCGCCGGCACGCTCTGCCGGATGCTTAACTTTGCCGCCGGAGTTGCCGGCGGCCTTGGGGGGGCTGCGGCCGCGTTGTCCCGGCCCCCCGCCCCGCTCCCGGGAGGCTGAGGCCCCGCTTGGCGGGGAAAGGCCAGTGGCGGGGCGGGCACAGCTCTGGAGCGGGGAACAGGTTGGAGCGAGGGTCCTGGAGCACAGTGAACTTGCCCCGGCAGTTTACCCGCCTCTGCTTGCGCAGCTTGGAGGCTATGTTGTGAAAAACTGCAGCAGCAGAGGGAGGAGTGATCTGTAGTCCTGGCTGCTGGTTTTTCTCCCCAAAACCTGTGGGCAAACCTGGGCAAATCTTACTTGTGCGCTTAGTTTCTCAAGGATGAAACCAGTTACGAGGTTAGAAAGTGATCTACAGGCAGCAGTCGTGGACCAGGGGGAAGGGATGGGGTCAGTGAGTAAAACTTTGCTACCTCTTACCTAGTGTTCAGCGGCTGGAGTAGATATTTGTTCTGGTTCTTCTGCTCTTGCACTTGAGAAAGGTCAGTAACTTGTAGACGGGCCACCTGTGGAGTGTGCTGAGATTAGCAGTGCGGGCTAGGCTCTGGACTGGCTTGCACTGCTCCATGAGCTGGTCTTCTCCCTTCTCCTCTTTCTGTTGTGCTGTCGTTCCTGCCATGGTGTTAATAGGCCTTTGTATCCTTTCCTGTGCCTTTTAGGGGTGCAGTTCTAGCTGTTGTTGAAAGATTCGTTTGTAGTAATGGCCACAGGGTTATTCAGGAGGTTTTTTTTTCTGTTTGTGAACTACTGATTATGTTTGCAATCTTTTGGAAAACCCATGGTTTAATAGTTTTTAACTAGTTTCACTATGGAGCAGCTGGCCGAGTCACGGAATCAGTGATCGCTAGAGTTTTAGAAGAGGCCAGTGCTGGAAGATGTAGAGAAGGGGCGAGGGTGTAGCCCATGCTATTTTGTGTGGCAATAGCCTGCGTTTGGATCGGCTTGCCTTAACATGGAGCTGCATCCTTAGATGAACTTGCCTGGGGAAATACAGTGCCTTTTCACTTTTCTGTTTGGAAAGGGTTTTGCTGGAAAACCCTGCTTGTTTGTGAGGGACTTAAAATTGTTACTGTCTTTCTGCAAAGGGAGACTATGCTTCTCTAACCATGCCCCCAAAAGGCCTTCTGCCTACACAGACACCAAATTTTTTTTTGATGCTTCTCATCCCAGCTGGATTCTGTTTGTGCTAGGACCATGTTTTAAGATGGTGTAGATCAGTATGGAGGTCTCAAAAATGCTGGAAATCTTAAGAATCGATGGCACTGTTCATGGAGGAAATGCAGTTTGATGGAGCAGAGCACCAAGTCAGAAGCCAGGTAGCTGTTGAGGGTAAGGGTATGTGCTACAGCTAAACTGAACCTCAGTTACCTTCTTTTCTCACTCGCACTTGTGGCATCACAAGATAATGCAATTTACTGATCTGCCAGAAGATTATGGTTAGGGTAGCTTTTCTGCAAAGCTAAGTTGATCTAGTGAGCGCCAGAAGTGAGGCAAATACTGGGACAAACCTGCATGGGGAGGTTGAAAGTGAGCAAGGGAATAGAAATTGTCTCCTAATGGTAGATGAGCTAATAGATAGCTTGGTGTAAAGTGTGTAGCTTTTGCATTTTAATCTGAATCAAAGTACTTCCTTTACCACAGTTTGGTTCAAAAAGTCTGTATTCTCTCACTTCTCTATTCATTTATTTTCAGGCTTCATTTACTTTTTGTAGTGCTGACCCCTGGGGAAGATCTTAAAGGCAATTGCCTTCTCCAGAGCTTTTATTGACCAACTGTTTCTAGCTGTAGTAGAGTTATGCCTGAAGACAGTGGTGACCAGTTAGGACGGTGTGCCTCTCAGTTGAGGAGAAAAAGACTGCAGGGCAGAATTACGGACTGCCACTGCTGAAGCAGTGCAAGAAGGCAGTGTTGGATTAGCAGTGAGATGCCTGGGCAGGACTTGAGTGCAGAGGTAAAGATGCATGGAGAAGACAGGACTGGAGCAGCAGCTATCTGCTTGTCAGTTACAGAATTTTCCAGATTTTAAGGCGCAGGTTTGGAGCAGCAGTTCTCTGATTAAGCTAGCCATCCTCTGCAGTGTTAGTGCTGTTGCCCTGCTTTAAAGTCATCTCCTGCCCTCAACATCATCTCAGAATTTTAAAGTTGTCTGGTTGAGACTATTGTTGCACCTTTTTTTCTGCTCCACTGATCTGTTTGTTTACACACCTGGGAAAAGTTGTTTGGTGAGGACTGTGAAGCTCGAAATCTCTGGATTTGAAAAGGTCTAGATACAGGGGCTGTGCTGGTACTGTGGGATCCTGGCAGCCTAAGTGTCTCTTTTAGAGGTCTCTCGGATATGTTGTGGGGGAGCTAGCCAGTGTTTTGGAAACAAACAGGCTGTCAGTGATGCTGAAACTACCAGAAGCTTTTTTTTTTTTTCAATTTTACACAGAATGATACCCTACTTTTTCCCAGTAGAATTCTGTTGAATTATGACTTCTGTGCTTTTGTTTTCTAACTCCTGCCATTACTCCCTGTGTAGCCCATGTTTCTTGCTGTGGGAAAATCCCTGATCATCCCAATGTGTTACTCTTCTGCTGAGCACCCTCTTTGATTTTGCAGTTTTGCTTCTCTTTGTCTTGGCTGATGAAAGCCATCTCCAGTCCTTTTGCAGTCCTGTGATTCACTGCAACTCATCTATCTGCTGCTGGAAGATCTCACTGTCTCTGCATGACCTCTTTAGCAGCTTTCCCCTCAAAAGTGTTGCCAGTGAACCCTTTCTCCACTCTGCTTCTGACTCTGTTCCTCCAGAAGGCAACTTGCCACCACAGATACCTGCTTCCAGTCTAATATTCAAGTTATCAGGAGCAACAGGTAGCTGGACTGTCCATGAGATCAGAGAAAGAAACGGTTGAGGGCTGGGGACTAAACTGGGAGAAGGGAAGACTGAGTTGGTATATCTGAAATAGGGCAGCAGAGTTATGGGATAATTATACCTCTTGTAGAACTGGAGGAAGAGAGGATCATAAGTTGCCAAAGTGCAGTTGCAGACTGGAAGCACAGTGCAATTTGTCTTAGTTCACCAGCCTGTCTTGAAGGGGAGGTGATCAGGTTTGTAACCAAAAGATTTCTGAATGAGTTGCAGCTGCTCCTTCACTCTGCTGCCTTTTTAAGAGTTTAGGATGCTGTAGCTTCCAACTGTTGCATGGCAATAAAATATGAGAATGTGTGCATTACATTTCTGACTGTGGTAATAAAAGATTTAAACCGTGAGTATAATTTCTGGGTGATTTCAGAAACCTGGCATCCCTGGTCCCCTGTGATGTAGCAAAGCTGTGCAAGGAGCCTGGTACTAGGATATTCCAGTAAAATAATGCAGTGAAATACAATTTGGTTCTTTCTCTAGCCTGACTTAATTTCCAGTTCTCTTGATGTAGATCTGGAGTCAGTCTCAGCCTGAGCTCCTGGGATCTTGTCACCATGGAGACCGAAAGTGAGCAAAACTCCAGCTCTACAAGTGGGAGCTCCAGTTCTGGAGGAAGCACCCGTCCTCAGATATCGCAGATGTCTCTCTATGAGCGACAGGCAGTACAGGTGAGACGCAGTTATGTTCTGGGATGGCATGTGTATCAGTGGAAGGTGGTGGTTTGCCCTTTCATTTCCTCTGAGTTGTCATGTGTCATGGTGGGAGCATGCTCAAAGGACTGTCACATGTTCAGATTTAGAAATTCATGTGCTAGGCCCAGCGTTTAGTTCCTGTAGACTGATACTGGGCTTCATGTTTTTATACATTGCTCCTCCAGTGTCCAGCCTCTTAGATTTAATCTGTACTTTGACCTGGGTTGATTATAGCCTGCTGTTCTAGATCAAGTAATTCATTTTATCATCCCAGTTCCTCTATATAGCGTATATTCTCCAAATACATACTATACTGGAACACTTATATGTCTGCTTGAGCCTGCACATCCCCAGATTTCTGGAGTTTATAATAAAGTCTTGCAAGTGTGCTTCCTGCTGTCCTGGAATAGACCTGTGATTCAGTCTATTACCAAATTTGTAGCTGTACTACACATTTTGATGTGCTGATCTAGTGACTTTGCTTTTTCTATGGGGATCTAGGTATGGTCTCATGACTGTTACATATTTTTTTGTTGCTCTCTAATCATATTTCAAGGGCACGCTGTTTTTGACAGTTGGGTTTTCTTCTTTCTCCAGGCCTTGCAGGCACTCCAGAGACAGCCCAATGCAGCCCAGTACTTTCACCAGTTTATGCTCCAGCAGCAGCTTAACAGTGCCCAGCTTCACAGCCTGGCTGCTGTCCAGCAGGTGAGTTGCCAAGGGGTAGAAAAAGAGGAATTGGATCAGTCACTGGGGAAGATCCAGAGATTCTGTCTTCATACAGTGACTTGTTCACCAAGGTCATCCTGATCTGTAGTGAGACAATGAGTCCCTAAACACCTTGCTTGAAGCTAATACAAACAGGTAGTAAACTGGGAGCCTGATGCAAAGATTCATTTGATTTTCAAGTACAGAGTAGGGGAAGATAAAATTTGGCATCCCCATCAGCAAATTTACACTTCAGAGGCTTGTGACTAGCCGCTGCACCTTCTTTAAATAAAGATGGGTGGTTATATCAGCAGCGAAGGCAGTAGTGTTTAAAAACTGTGTTAAAGTGAACCATGGATTGTTAACTCCTCTGAGAATTAACATGGTCTTGTGTGGGTGAAATTTCAGGTAGTATCCTCTGAATTTTCTGTCTTGAAACCTAGCCCATGTTTTCCTTTCCAGTTACTAGCGAGAGGGGTCTGAGGTAGATCTTGTCCAGCCAGGAGGATGTTTCTTTCTTTAATTGAGATATGTTTATACAAGTTGAGATTTTGATGCATAATTGTTGAGTGTTTTTGTTTTTCTTTAGCAGCTTTGCTCACTACCAGACTTTATTATCAGTTGAAGGTGGATGATGTGTGATGTGAATACAATTCTGCCTGTGCAACAATATCTCCATCAGTAGCTGTATTCCTTGCCTTTTCATTGAGGATTTATTTGTTCTCAAAATCCCTACCTGCAGTTTTATGGCATAGAGGGAATAGAATCCTCTCACCAGATTTGCACAAATCTTAGTTATAAAATGACCTAAACTTATACAATGGAATTCACATGGGATCATAGAGAGGGGAAAAAGTACCCCTAACTATCTTTACATTCCTCTATGGACTATATGTGCTGTAATCTGAAATTAGTTAGTTGGAGTGCTAGCATCGCACTGTTATTAAACTAACTAGCCTGGTAAATTGCTAATATTTTGGGAAATGTCCTGGTGTTAACAGTGGATTGCAGCATCAGGATGAGGGTTGCAGCATGTAGTGTGACAAGCTGGAGCAGCAGTAGAGTATGTACCTTTGGGTGGAAGGACAGGAGGTCATGCACTGCAAGGGTCTGTTGTCTACTGCCTTAGGTAGTGTATAGGTCTGAACTGGTTGGGGAAGAAGAGGTGCCTTGTTGAGTTGCTGCACCTGATTTCTAGGGCACAACAGAGATTTGTAGTGGTTAGACTGTGCTCCTGTTTTCAGGAATGGGAGAAGATCATGATGATGGGACTAGGTATTCTGACAAAGCCAAATATTTGGGCTGCATTGAGAAGTTTGTGCCAGGTACTCATTTCTCTGTCAATCTCTCCTGCAGGCTACAATTGCCGCCAGTAGACAGGCCAGCTCCCCCAACACCAGCACCCCACAACAGACCACCACCACTCAGGCTTCTGTAAGTAACTGCTCCTTCACACACATATCAAAGCCTCTCTCCCACACCTGCCTTGTTCTTCTCCCTCTTTGTCTTTTAGGAAGGCAGTCAGACATGGACGCACAACTTCTAAGAATGCTAGAAATCCACAAAAATGCAGACAACTTTGAGGATTTGAGGTGCTATTGTTATTGGTGGAGGTTGAGGAGACCAGAGGAGGTTTCTGAGTGGGAGAGGCCTCTTAGCTGGAAAGGTGGATGCTGATCTCTCTTTGCTGAGACTTTGGGGATATGTTGTCATGGATTAGAAAAGGATCAGGACTTCTAAGAAGGAGGAGTCAAGAGCAGCTTGAAAGGGAATGCTCTTTTTCTGTTGGGCAGAGTAGTAGTGTCACCATTAAACCCCAGCCAGCAACTACGCACCACACAGCCACTCACTCAGTCCTCACCACTCCCAGTGGGATGGGGAGGAGAATCAGGGGAAAAAACTAAAACTCCTGGGTCAAGATGAGAACTGTTTAATAATTGAAATAAAATAAAATTAAAATAATAATTATGATAATAATAGTAGTAATAGAATATACAAATGAGTAATAGACAGTGCAATTGCTCACCACCCACTAGCCAAGGTCCAGGCTATTCCTGGCTAGTGATCCTGGAGGGGAAGAGCAAGCCCCAGCTTCCTGGATAACCCAGGCTCAGCTGTGCATGACATACGATATGGAGTATTCCACTGGCCAGTTTGGGTCGGTTGCTCTGGTTATGCTCTCTCCCAGCTTCTGGGACACCTGCACACTAGCATGACATGGGAAATTGAAAAGTCTTTGATTTCTTAGCAACAAATAAAAACATCAGTATGTTATCAGCATTCTTTTCATACCAAATCCCATACTGAATCCAAAACACAGCACTATTCTAGCTACTAAGAAGAAAAAATTAGTTCTATCCCAGCCAAAACCAGCACATGTAGTTTGTTAAATGAGAGGAGGTCTGGTTTTGTAGTGACTTGGAAGAAGTGGGATTTTTTCAGAGAGTAGATGAGCTGCTAGGGTAGGGATTACTTTGTTGGTTTTTCTTCCTTTACATGAGAGGCTGGGGTTTGTTTTTTTTTCTTTTTTAATCTCTTATTACAGTTGCATGCTAACAGTGATACTCAGACTCAGCGTACAAATGAGGTTAGCATCCAGGGCTTTGGCTAGTTTAGATTGCATGGCCTCTCAGACAAGAACTTTTTTCTTCTTGGTCCCCTGTGGGATATGGGGAAAAAATTCTAAAATGTCTGTTCTGGCTGTACCCCAGTAAGTGAATTTGTACTTATATGAAGAGACAGAGGCAAAGAAATATGATTTGTGGCTTTTTTCTGTTTTAAGATCAACCTAGCCACCACATCAGCTGCTCAATTGATCAGTCGGTCACAGAGCGTGAGTTCCCCAAGTGCCACAACCCTGACGCAGTCTGTGCTCCTTGGGAATACCACCTCACCTCCTCTCAACCAGTCACAGGCCCAGATGTATCTCCGGGTAAGATGTGTACACAGAATGTATCCTGACCATGAACCCCACTTCCTAGCCACTTCAGTGTTTCACTGCTTGGGATTACAAACACCTTTGGACTAACTCTAGGTTTAAGGGTGATGCACTATATTTTAAATACAGATGAAGGACCTCTTGTCCCTGAAACCACAAGTTTGACTCTGGGCTCAGCTTTTGAGAGTAGATGAGCTTTGTATTGCGTGGCTCAGGTGAGATCATTAAGAATCATGTTTGCCTCTGCTCTGCATAGATGTTAAAGATCCCATGGCACTTCTCACTAGATTGTAAATGTGAAATATATGTCCTAGACTTGAATATAGCTCATAGAAATAAAGCCACTCTTCTAGTTCAATGCTGGAACAGATACATGGTAAATTATTCTCTTCTACCGCTGCTGAGCTCAGGGACCTAAGTCAGATTTCGAGTAAGTCTAGAAACATAAATCAACATGAACAAATATGTCATCCATTTAATCGCTTTGAAGTGCTGCTAAATAGAGAACATTAGGCTTGACTATATAGTCAGTCTGGGGTTTGGTTACCTACTTGAAAAAAATATTTTCTGTGTCTCAGTTAACTTTAGATACAGATTGTAATCCCCTTTCTTTCAAGCAACGCTGGTCTTGGATATATGTCTTCTATCACTGTTTCTTAACCACTCCCAGAGATACATCAGAAAATTCAACGATATCCTAGTCTTTTAGCCAACCTTGAGCAGTCTGTGGGAATTGGCCCAGGCCCATGTTTGATACAAGGGTACTTGTTTCCATAAGGAAACTCGTCCCAGTTTCCTGCTCCTGAGAGTTATATTCGGTGTTATAGGTTTGGGGTTTTGCAATGTGTGACATTGCAGCCCAGTGTTGCTTTGTAATCTGTTTGCTTGTGGTTCGCTGTCTTTTTTCTCTTCCCCCACCCCATTCCTCTCATTCCACATCACCTGACCCTCCCTCAACAGCCACAGCTGGGGAACTTGTTGCAGGTAAACCGGACCTTGGGCCGCAATGTGCCTCTTGCCTCCCAACTCATCCTGATGCCCAACGGGGCTGTGGCCGCTGTCCAGCAGGAGGTACCACCCACTCAGTCTCCTGGGGTCCATGCAGACACAGACCAGGTCAGTGACGTCCTCTCCCAGAGTCCTCCCCTTCCCTTGTTCCTCCATCACCCCACACTCTGGTCTTTGCGTCCAGCCGTCCCTGCATAGCAGATTAGCTCTATTTTATCCCAGGCCTCTATCCCTATGCAGGCAAAAGATGCTGTTCTCTCTTGCCACTGTTTTTTCATGTTTGTTTTTGCCTTCAGAGATGGGATTCATTCCTGCTTAAAATTTCTGGGGTGAGCCACAGGCTGGATCAGTCCTGTCTTCACAGTTTCATTATTCTCATTGTGTGAAAACAATTGTTGAGTTCTATGTCCAGTTTTTAGTTGCTCTGCAGTGAAGCGTCTTTGCCAGCAGTAGTATGCCTTCACCTGGTTGGTTTGTTGTTGTAAAAGTGCCAAAGATGGAACAGGCCACAAGGTCTAAGCTGCTGCATTCATCTATAAGTAATTCACCTGGTGGGGGAGCTGCCATGGCTTTCCATTTTCCTAGTCCTATCCCAGTCATTCTTGGGATTTCCAGTTACTTCATATTTTTCTTGTCCGGAGCACTTTATTCGAAGGAAAGTTAGCCAAACTTGAAGGTAGCACTGCATTTGGCAGAGGAGTAAATACAGAGGAAGACAGCACCAAAATGCAGAGGAGGTGGTGAAATCAGAAGGGCTGTGGGCCATGAGTAGATCTGTGGGCCTGCTGAGTGGAAAGCCCTGCACAGGGGGAGGAGGCAGGTGGCACAAAAATTTAAAAGGAATGATTGGTCTTTAAAGGAGTATCTCAGTGCTTTAACAGCTGTGCTAAACCAGGTCCTACCAATGCAAAGGTATGGCAGGCAGGTCTGAAAGCTGTCCCATACTTTGGAGAATGATGGTGTCCTCACGTGCTCTTCAGAAAGTGCCACGAGATCTTTAACTTCCATCAGAGATGGGGCAGGAAGGAGTTCAGGATAATGTGTTTTGTAGGGAGGGCCACACCTGAGCTCTGCCCTGCAGTGTTAGCCAGCTCCCTATGTGAGACTTGAAGCGTGAATTTAGCCTGCATCCCAGTCGAGTGTGTTGCTTGGGCATTCTCTGCCAAAATTCCAGCAAGTAACGTATGTAAAGCAAACAGGTTCTGTTCTATATATGTGCTTCTAGGTGCAGAACTTGGCTGTGAGGAGCCAGCAGACCTCAGCCAGTAACGCCCAACTCCAAGGATCTGCTCAGAAAGCAGCTCTGCCAGGAAGCTCCCAGGCTTCAGGCTTACCACAGGCCACCAGCACAGGCCAGACCTTGGCAGTGGCTCAGGCATCTTCTGGCAGCACAGGCCAGTCCCTCAACTTGAGCCAGGGGGCGGCAGGCAGCAATGGGGTCTCCGGAGGCGTGGTGGCAAGTGGTGGGAGCCAGACCTCAACAGGATTGAGCCAGACCTCCTTGGCAGGCACCGCTGGCAGTTGCCAAAGGAAAGGCACAGGGGTGGTTCAGCCATTACCCATAGCAGCTGCCCAGGCTGTGACAGTTAGCCAGGGAAGCCAGACAGAGACAGAGAATGCAGCCACGAAGAAGGGTGAAACAGACAGCAGCGGACAGCAAACGGTGGGCATGAACTTGACTAGGACTGCTACACCAGCACCTAGCCAGACCTTAATCAGCTCAGGTAAGTGCAAACTTGTTCCTTCTTTTTGAGCCCACTGGGCTTTCACAAGAGTACCATTTGAAAGCCCAGTAGTGAGAGGTTTTCCAACATGCCTCCCAGCCCCTGGGCTCCCAGAGGCTTGTCTCTAGAGGTTATCCCTCTCTATTAGCAAGAGAAGTTGATTTAGTCCCGTGTCCTCTGCCAGTAAGCCCTCAGTCATTTTGGAGCTTAATGACTCAAACAAGTGCAGTAGCTGCCTGCCTTTGTTATTGTTGTTGTCCAGCTGCAGTGTTGCTAACTTTTGTGCTCTTTTCCCACTGTGTGTTTGTATAGCCACATATACACAGATCCAGCCACACTCACTGATCCAGCAGCAGCAGCAGATCCACCTGCAGAAGCAAGTGGTGATCCAGCAGCAGATTGCCATTCATCACCAGCAGCAGTTCCAGCACCGCCAGTCCCAGCTCCTTCACACAGCCACTCATCTTCAGCTGGCCCAACAGCAGCAACAGCAGCAAGCACCATCTCTGACCCAGCAGCAGCAGCAAGCTCAACCTCCGCAGCAGCAGGTTCCACCGCAAAACCAGCAGCAGGCTCAGACCCTTGTGGTGCAACCTATGTTGCAGTCCCAGCCACAGCCTGTGCAGCTCCAGCATGACAGTCCTTGCCAGCCAGCCACCAAGTCCCCTGTTCCAATTCAGTCAAAATCTCTAGTCACCCCTATTAAACCACCTCAGCTTGGGCCTGCCAAAATGTCAGCGACACAGCAGCCTCCACCACACATCCCAGTGCAGGTGGTGGGTACTCGGCAGCAGGGCTCAGGACAAGCCCAAGCACTGGGTTTGGCTCAGATTGCTGCAGCAGTGCCGACATCCCGGGGAATGCCAGCTGTGGTCCAGCCTGTTTCCCAAGCCCATGTTGCTTCCCCCTCATCATCTTCAGCTCCAGCATCCTCACAGGAAGCTCCTCCTCTCACCACAGGGGTGAATTTGGCACAAGTTCAAGGCACAGCCCACATGGTGAAGAGCCCAGCCTCCTCTCCAGTTGTGGCTCAGATGCCAGCAGCATTCTACATGCAGTCTGTCCAGTTGCCAGTAAGTGATACCATTGAGAAGGAGAATAGCATATGGATTCTCTTTGTTCATTCCTAGGACACCAATCGCAGTCCAGGCCCAGGTCAGTGGGATGGGATGGGTAAATGGTTTGGGTAAAGGGATGTGGAGACTTTTTTATCTCTTGAAAACACTAATTCCAATCCAGCCCTTGAGGTTACTGGTAGAAGCATTTCTCTTTCACATTATCATTCAAAGGCTTGCATGAAGTAAATAGGTGAGACTCAGACCTTGCCCCAGATGGAGTAGGTGTCCACATTACATACTAAATATCACATTTAACAAAGTGGTGGGTTGACCTTGACTGGCTGCCAGGTGACCACCAAGCTGCTCTATCACTCCTCCCTCACAACAGGATAGAGGGAGAAAAATAAAAGCTGATCTGTTGATTTACAGGAAGATCACCAATTATTATCACAGGCAAAACAAACTCACTTTAGGGAATTTGATTTGATTTATTACCAATTAATCAGAGTAGGATATGGAGAAATAAGAACAAATCTAAAAAACACCTGCCCCTTCACAAGCTCAGCTTCGCTCCTGGCTCTTCTACCTCTTCCCCCTGAGCAGTGCAGGAGGATGGGGAATAGGGGTTGTGGTCAGTTCATAATGTTTTGTCTCTGCCACTTCTCCCTCCTCATGCTTTTTCCCTTGCTGGAGCATGAGACCTGTCCCATGGAATACAGTTCGTCATGAACTTCTCCTGTGTAGACTCTTTCCACAGGGTGCAGGAACAGACTGCTCTAGCATGGGTGCCTGATATGGGTGTCTTTCTGCGTGGGCTGGCTCTCCATAGAGTCACAGCTTTCTTCAGAGAACATCCACCTGTTCTGGCGTAGGGTCCTTCATGGGCTGCAGGTAGATACCTGCTCCACTGTTAACCTCCGTGGGCTTCAGGAGGACAACCTGCATCACCATGGCCTTCACCATGGGCTGCAGGGGAATATCTCTGCTCCAGTATCTGGAGCATGTTCTCCTCCTCCTTCATTGACCTTGGTGTCTGAGAGTTGCTTCTCTCACATATTCCCACTCTTCTTTCCTGGCTGCTGTTACACAGTATTTCTTACCCTTTCTTAAATACATTATCATGGAGGTGCTACTAATGTCATTGATGGGCTCAGCTTTGGCAGTGGCAGGTCCATCTTGGAGCTGGCTGGAACTGGCTTTGTGGGACATGGGGGAGACTTCTCTTATCTTTTCATAGAAGTCACCTTGCAGCCCTTATGCTACCAAAACCTTGCCACACAAACCCAGTATAAATAATAACTGGCTTCTTTGTTGTCTCTCTGAGGAGAGAGATGAGAGCTGAGTGGGCCATGAAAACTGAACTCCCACTAGGTGTGGATACATCCCGGTCAGACTCCTTGGTGTGTAGTACCAGCCGCTGGCCCTAGGACTCAGAGGATACCTTAGCAACAGGCTATGCAGAGGAAAACAAAGATGGCACATGTTCCACAGGCATCATCTGCGCTGCTGAATTGTCCAGATAGGGCCTGCCTGACTCCCTGGGACAACAGCACTTTGCCAGATCAGATATCCTTAGCCGGTTGCTGAGACTGTTTCTAAACTCTGGTTGCTTCTTCAGGAACATGTCACAGGATTTGTCTGATATTTAGAGTGGGGGGACAATTCTGCTCTCATCCAACATTTATCCCCTACTCTTGACTCTCCTCCATTGAAACTGATCTGATTTAGCCAAAAGCCTGTTTGGAAACTGCTGGGTGGCTGCCATTCCATTTCTTTCTTCCTTGAATAATCCTTTGAGGTTCACACAGTGTCTTGGTATTATATCAATGTAGCAACATGAATTGGGACACCAGATCCTAGTCATAGTGGTGGGGTAGTGAGTCTTCTGAAGCTTTGCTCCCTGTTAAACAAATTCTCCTAAGTAGAGGTATGTACTGTGAGGGAGCTAGAGGCATCTCCAGAAGGAACCAGGCTGGAAATGAAGTGTGGAGCAGGATGCATCTTCCTTTTGCCTTTGATCTGTCTTGTTCTTTGCTTTTGAGCTCCCATCTCTGCTTACATGTTCCCTGTTATTCACACAGGGCAAGTCTCAGACCTTA
>JAVSBS010012857.1:0-16316 GCA_033124195.1 Coracias cyanogaster | reverse complement strand
AAGGAAAGGAAAGGAAAGGAAAGGAAAGGAAAGGAAAGGAAAGGAAAGGAAAGGAAAGGAAAGGAAAGGAAAGGCAGGAAGAAAGCAAGAAAGCGGAAGAAAGCGAAAAAGCGAGAAAGAAAGAGAAAGAAAGAGAAAAAAAAGAAAGAAAAAGAAAGAAAGAAAGAAAAAAAAAAGAAAGAAAGAAAGAAAAAAGAAAGAAAGAAAGGAAGAGAAAGCCTCAAAGCTTTTGCAGATAGGAAGAATTAGATGAGCCTGAGCTCACTACACTGTCTCAGAGCAAAGCCCTTCCTTCAATTACTTTATTACTCATATAAAATTGTCCTAATCTGTAGGAAGCAACCAAATATGCAAAAGCCAAGTTATCCTAATCTAAGGTAAACACATGCATCTCTTACTTATACAGAGGTACCTTATTCAACATAAAGCAAATAAGCCCATCTGTGGGCTGTGCGCGAGGCTCACAGACCTTTACCCGCAGTGCACGATGTAACTCTTGCACCTCTGAAGATTCCTGCCTGCCTTAGCTCCCTCTGAGGACCAGATGGGCTCACGCTGGGTGTTGCTGTTACCCACAACATGCTCAGCTGCCATCTGCGTTGTTGTCTTCAGCAACTTTCACTGGTTTGTTTCATTGCTCACTCTGGTCTAAGACTTTCTGGGTGAATGAAGATTATATCAGAGATCCTGTCATCCCGTCAACTGCTAGCATCAGACTGCTCATATTTTTTTCCATTTGTAAAGGAGGTGCACGTAAAATATGCAACTCCCTGTCACAGGACCTTGTGGATGCTAAAAACTGACCTGAGTTCAAAAAGAGACCAGACACACTCACAGAAGAAAAAATGCCACTGTTGCACACAAAGATGCTCCCACCTTTTTGGGAAATCCTTGATCTGCAAATGGAGCTGGCTGGGGAAGTAATCTGGAGAGGAATCACTACAGGCTTGTCCAGCTCTTCTCTTCCTCAGGCATCTGCTGTAGCTCCTTACCAGACAGGGTGCGGGGAAGATGGACCACATTTGAACTTAAGGACTCACAAAAAAACTTGCTCAGTGTCACAGATACATTGGAATTTCCCTAGAAATCTTCACAAAAGGCAAAGTCCTACAGGCAGACAGACAGCTCCAAAGGAACGAGCAAGGCTGCCCAACTCCTCCTCCCTACCCAAGGGCTCCCATGTAGAAATGCTCCTAGGGTTTGCAAATAGCTTGAAATCACCTGTTGGGACAGGTAGCAATGGCCATCCTGAGATGACGCTTCCCCACCCACATGCTTCAGCTGGACAACCTGGGCAGCGTTGGTAACTCCAACTACCCTGTACTGGGAGAGTTGGGACCAGCAGCGAGGGCACTGGCGAGCATCACTGGTGTAAAACTCAATGTCTCTGCCCTGTGACAGCTGATAATAAACTGCTTGATAATAAACAGGGCCATAAGAAGTAGCAGCCTGAGACTCTATGATTTCTGAGCAAAAAAACAGTTTATCATCCAAAGGCTGCCCTTTGTGTCAGTGCTGGCATCCCAGCTTCTGTGCAGCTGGCTCAGCGCATGGGCAGGGAAGGGCCCAGATGTGGCCTAGTGGCATTTGAGCTCAAGGGCTCACATGTCTAGAAAAAGCCTGATAAGAGCCAGGAATTCAAATGGTCCTGAAATAGTGCGAAGGGCAGCTGGGGAATGCCTCATATGGGCATATTGGGCTTGGGCAGTGGGGCTTGGTATGCAAGGAGGTGACACCTGCCCCACACACTCAGTGTCACATTTCACTCTTGAGGAGACTCTCATGGGGTGAGTGACATGTACTGTGTCTCAAAGGCACTATGGAGACCATCCTTTGCCTGCCCTACACAGAGCTGCAAGAGAAGAGGAGTTGTTTTCCTGAGCAGTTCCCAGAGCTTGAGCTGGCCTCCATGGAACCCCTTAGTGGGGAGAAGTGGCCCTTTCTGCTGAGCCATGCACACCAGATTGCTTTGTTTGGTCCAGCTGCTTGCTGGCTGTTTTATGTATTGCTTCCTAGAGTGCCAGGCAGCCCTTCAAATTGTGTGGCATGTGCCCTGTGCTTCAAATGCAAAAGCATAGCTGTCAGAATGTAATCCAAGAGGTCACCAAGTTTAGCCACCAAGGTAGGACCCAAGAAGCTGCACAGTCCTCCCTGGCTTTCCTCTGGGATGTCCCAGGCTCTGTGATGGGGCACAGTTCTTCCTACTGCTCTTCCAAGTGCCCCAGCCTCAGCCTTTGCCTCCCTGGGTGAGGTTTTGGAGGCACAGCCAGTCATAGCATTCTCATCATGGGTTGCTACTGTGCTGGCCTGGTTTAGGGAACATCACAGAGAGATGGTAAGGGATGGATTTCTTAAGTTTCTGCATCTCACAGGACTCTGTGGTGGTGATTATAATCATCCTGTCCACAAACAATCTCCTGGAGTCTGGTCTGAAGCGTCTGACCCAAAGCCAGTGCAGCCATTGGTGTCAGAGCAAGGTCTAAATTCAGGGGCAGATCAAAGTCAGGTTTCATCTCCAAAAAGTGGAGCGGTGACTGGAGGCTCCCTCATGGTTTGTCTTTCCTATACCAGATGAGTTTTGCTCTTACTAGAGGTTGTGACCCAGTTTCTGTTTCAGTGGCCAGGTCTAACAGTGACCAAAGGTCATCCAAAAGAGACCCCTGAGCTTTCCTGAGCTATTTACTGGCTCACCTGAGATATCTTCATCTGTGGGCCCCAGGATGAGATAAAGCATACTCCTTTCTGGGGTGAGCTAGAGACTGCAAGAGACAGGCATGGGCTGGCATCCAGGAGGAGCATGCTAGATAAGCCCAGTGCCAAAGTGTCAGGCAGCTACTGTGTGGCCATGTGACTATTGGAGACTATTTTTTAACCTGTAAGTAACCATGTGCTAACCTTGCACTCCATTTCATCTTGTGAAAAAGGGTATTCAAGCTCTCTCCAATTTTTTTCCATTGTTTAATGTCTTTCAGTCTCAGCCTGGACTCAGTTTGGAGGAAGAAGCAAGCAGGTGCTCACACTGAGCAGCCGTAGCCAACACAGATGTGTGCTCCGTGGATATTGTTGAAAAGTCCCTGATGTTGGTGGGGGCTGCTCTTTCGGGCACGCAGGGATAATGCCTGATGAGTTCAATCTTAACTGCAGGCTTCAAGCAAATATGGAGAGCAAATGCCTTCCAGAAGATGCCTCCAGGAAGCAGCACTGTGGCCTCCCTGTCATCCCTCCAGGGACTGAGGTTTCCTTTTCCCTGCCTGTCTGGGCTCCCTGGGAGGTCGACGCTGATCCGCCTCAGGCACAGGCAGCAGCATCTTAAGCAAGTGCCTCTATGCAGCCCTTTCCTTGGGGTCCTGTCAGCATAGAGTTTAGACTAACCCAGACTTCTCCTCTAGGCAGGCCTGGAGGGTGGCAGTGGAAACGCGTATTTCCCTTCTTGCAAATGCAAGAGGAACGTGGGAGTCCCAGCTCTGCAGAGGTTGTTAAAAGGCTGGCAAAGAGTCTGTTGAGTTAAAGTGCTTGTTTCATATCCAGTGGAGATGCAATGTAAACACGCCAAAAATCCTCTGGCAGCATTCCTCTCCCTGAACTCACGCAGAGTTATTGGGAAACCAGCTGCAGACTGTTGCCCAGCCTTCTCCTTTCTGCTTCTGGCCCCCAATGTTTCCATTCTCTGTCTCTCTCTACCCTGTAGAGTTGTTCAAGAGCAAAGTGAAACAAGGGCTGAATGTAGCAGGAGAAAGCTTTGCTGTCTCCACAGAAGTGCAGGAAACTGAGCATGGCTCCAAAAGCCAGAAATGAATGGAGCATCAAGGAATTTCAGACTAAATCACCTTAACTGTGCCCAATGCTGAGCTGATGGAAATAGTCTCCCTGCTTCATCTGATGGCAGGACTGTAATGGTGAAACAGGGGATATGAGGAAAGGTCTTGAAGCTCCCCTGTGGTCCATGGCACATGTTACAGGACACAGTGGGGCCTTTCTCTGCCTGGCTTGGAGCACCTCCTGCCTTCATTGTATGGGGAGCAGGAGGGCAGCTGTGGGGTCTGTGCTGGCTGCTGATCACAGTGGAGGTGGCTTGCTGTGAGTGCTGCCAGCTTGAGGGCTGAGGTCCTGGATTTACTCTGAGAAGAGCTACTGCACAGGGTGATGAGCTCTGTACACATGCTTGTGCAGCCCTGGAGCACAAAGTTAACACAGCCCCCTGCTAGGCCTTGAGCTGCAGCTGGAGAGAAGAGCCACCAGTCTCCTGTGTTCCTCCCAGGTGGCTAGGAGAGTCAGACTTCCCTCTGTGAAGAAGCCTTCCCCTGGCATCCTGCTGGGATGCAGCAGGGCCTTGGCAGGTGCTCAATCACCTCTCAGGTACCCTCAGGACAAAGTGCTTGTGCCCTGACAGGCTGGCATGGCTCAGCAGTGACTACGTAACACTAGCCAGCCCTGGAGAGACTAAATCCTGGGGGTCTGCACTAAGACTGCGCATCTTCCTTCACCCTTTCCTCCAGAGGTAGGCAAGGCGCTTGAGGAAACGTCTGGCAGCTGGTTTTGTGGTAGTCCTGCAAGGCCAAAAGCTGCCAAAGTCTCAGTCTTGCTGTTTTACCTTTTGCTGCCAGGCTGGGGCTGTTTAAATAAGCCACATATATTTACCATGCCCTCATGCTGTGTGTGCTCTGCTCTGTCCTGGAGGTTGCCTGGGCTTGGGGCTGTCACCGAGGCTGGGAGGTGCTGGCAGGCTCAGACAGACAGTGCTCCTGAGTGTGTAACCCCAGGGTTATCGCTGAAAAACCAAACAGCCTGACAGGTTATACACGTGTGGCTAATGGAGGAGGAAGTTTCACAGCCCTTGAGCTTGCCCCAGCTACCTTTTATCTCCTGTAGCCTTTATCATCTCTCTGAAGGTCCTGCAACAGCCTTAATTGGAGATAGGGGCTGTGATGGTGGATGCTAGGTTAAATATGTGTGTTTCCCTCATGAATAAGTCGATCTTCACCCTGGCATACATTAGATATGTGGACAGCTCACACATGCTGAAGATTTTGGGCTGCTCTGTCTTTACCCTGGTATCTCCATACCACACAGCCTGCCTCTTCCTCCAACCATATGCAATGCAGTGCCAATCACACCCGGCATCTCCTGCATGACAGCATCCCATGCACCTTCCGCATCTCTCTCTCAGCTATCTCAGGCAGTGCTGTCTGATCGTGTCAGTGTCATCTGCCCCTTGGTACTTCCCAAAAAGCCACAAGGCCACAAGGAACATGTTCGGCTGGATCAGTCCAGCTCCACTCCTAGGGAGCAGGAGCCAAATAGTCATGGTCCCAAGGCTCACACATCTTTGTTTCCCAAAGAGAAAATAGTCAGGTCATGTATTTGTGCTAGATGCTGCAATCTGTGGCTGCCCAGAGCTCTAGTTTGCAGTAGACATGCTGCCACAGCCAGCCCCCCAGGGCTTTCCGAAGAGACTGGCAGCATCCATGCACTGCAGGAAAAAGGTGTGCTGAAGGTCACAAGCCTACCATTCCCTGTGAAGTTCTTCCTTCAAGGTGACAAGAGTGTATCCTGAGGGTACTCAGGGAAGGAGAAAATAAGTGGTCTCCTGGAGAGCAGAGCTAGCAGCCTTGTTACTCCATTCCTTTGTCTGATGACACTGCAGGTATGAAGGGAGGTCCTGCCAGGAGGTCTTCCACTTCTACTGGGCTTGATTTTCCTGGAACCAGGATGTATGGGAGACCTTTGTGTTTGGGTCTAATGTTGACCTATGGCTTGGTGTTGACCTGTGGGTTTAAAAGGTTTTGAGAAAGGGACCCACAGGCTTAACGGCCAGTATCAAACAAGCCCTGCTTGTAGGAAATGAAGTTAAGCAGAGTGAGCTGGGAGGAATGAAAGAGGGTGCCACCTTAAAAGAAGGAAATTAGTGCCAGAGCTGTATGTCCTGGGACTTAGTGGCACAGTCCCTCCAAGGGACAAGAAAATGCTCCGTTCTAAGACTTCCACATTGCTCTGAAGTGAAAATGCAGAGACTGCCTGCTTCCCGAGAGGTGGCTGTGCTCTAGAGGGTGGACATCAGCCCTTCCCCATGCTTTTGGGCCCCTCCTGGGAGACTGCCAGTCTGAGAAAGGCCTTGCATACCTTAAAAAGCAGGACCTCAGGAGCTTCTGGGCATCCCTCTTGAACAGACAGGGCAAATTACAGGAGATTTAAAAATCTTCCCTCAGGTTTTCCAGGGAGAGCTGGTGGGATGTTTTACCAACAGCCACCTGTGACAAGATGAAGTTACAGTGAGCAGTGGTGAGCCTATAGGCAAATCTTCTGCATTTACTCATTTGAAGTTGATTAAAATTCTGGCAGTAAAATGAAAGAAAGACTACATCCTGGAAATGAAAACCCTGCCCTGAGATGGGAGGCTACCCTCCAAAGCAGTCTTGCAAGCCCATTTGAATACTTCTTATACGAAAATTGAGGCAGTGTCAGAGCCATGGCTACAGGGCTCTCTCCTCTGCTTCTTTCCCAGTGAGTTTGCCGTGGCAGTGTTGTCCCAGATGCTGAGCTCCAGAGATGATCTGCTAACTGCAGGGCCCGTTGGAGGTCTAGGGTTGTTTTAAATACTGCAGGCTGCTTGATTAGCTGAACCAGCCTCTCTCTGCCAACACACTTGCTAAGTATGGCAAACATGCTCCATTTTTGGCTTCAAGCACTCTTTCCACATCATCAATGCAAAAAAATAAGTGGGCACAATATGTCATAAAGGTAAGGAGATACTCCAACTCCTCTGACTCCCTAAAACACACAAAAAATCCCTTGTTTATTTCACATTACAGGAAAGAAAACATTTAATCTACCATCCACAAAGATAATACTGATTTATCGTGGTTGCTGTGAGCGCTAGAAACTTGATACAGCAAGCGCCTCTGTGAGAAGGCGATTGTTTCTATTTTTGCGGGGACTGGTATTTGTGGGATTAAGCAAGATATTTTGGACACAGCCGCAGCTCCCCGGGTGCCTGCTTTTGGGCAGTACAGCAACAGCAACATTTTGCATGATGCACAGACACTGTAAAGCAGTATGCAGTGCGGTTTCATCTGGTAGAAAGCAAAGCTGCTGTGAGTCATGAAATAAAGCCAAAATGCTCATCTTGCATGAGACTTTTGCAATCAGTAGGATTTAGGCAGTGTTATTCCAGGGAGGAATACCAACCCTGCCTACATCTTTTGCTTCCATTGTATCTTCCCAGAGTGCCCCTCCTTTTTGCTTGAGTATTAGGATTTCTCTGCTTGTTACAGACTCAAGGCAAACAGACACTCAACAGGAAAGACAGCACATACCAAAGGCCATTGCAAAATGTGGGCGCTACAACAGCAAACAGCTGTAGTTGCCTGGGCTGATGCCCTTCTTGCTCCATCTGCCCACCTTCTTGGTATCTGCTAGGTAAGAAGAAGAGCTGCTGGTGATTGATGTTGACAGCAGGGGCTGCATGATGCCAGACCACAAGGGGCTGACACCATCCTACTACTTTTCATCTCTTAATCCTATGGTCTGGAGACCTATCAGGAGAGGCAAAGGTGGCAAAAGACCCCAAGCAAAACATATGCTTGGGAAGTAACGAAACTTGTACCAAGTCCAGCCACTATGATCACAACTGTTTGGTCTCTTAGACTGATATCCTCAAGGTGATCTGCAGACAGCCTGATGTTAGCATACCATTCCTGGAACGCCACACCAAAAGGTTCTGTGCTTTTGCGGTGTGAGTAGACAGCAAGGCACTTTTCCCATGCAGCTAATATTGTTTCTAGCAGTGCCAATCAAGAAGAAAGACATGAATAGGCTGCATGCATGCCTATATTTTAAAGCAGTTTGGGTCTCAAGCACTTGCCATTCTCTTCCCTGGAGTGCACTGTGCCATCTGCACTGGTAAGTGCAAGTGCTGATGCTGAAGAGCAACATCCTGCAAGCCAATGGGAGAGGTTTCATGGTCATGGCTAACCTGGTCTTGCCGTTGCTCTCTCCCTCTGTGCTGTGTGTACCTCAAAGGAGGTTGAGGTAACTTGGTTGTTTAGCACAACATGCTTTGGGCTGCCTCTGAAGAGCTTTTGGAGGAGAAGAATTAGCCTGGAAATATGTGGCGACTCACTGCATGGTAGAGGCAGAGGTGCAAGGAGTACTTCTGTACGTGAAATTCTACATCAGGGATTTGCACTGGGTTTGTGCCCAAACCCAGGCCAATGGTGTAAGGTGAGAAGCCTCCCTTCTAGCTGAAGTGTAAGTGTTGGCTACCCCATGTCCCAGCAGAGCACACCATCAACAGGAAGCTGTGCCAGTATGTACCAGCCGTGTTTCACAGGCTTCTCCCGCACCTCTCAGGATGCTAAAGAATGGGTTAATCCCCTACCATGTCTGAGACAGAGCTTAAGAATGACTAAGAAAGGAACAAAATGGACATGCCACTCACAGCAGTGTATCTGCAGCCAGGGTGTGCCCATGTCTCAGGTGCTCGGCACGACTATGGTCTCCCTGGTGCCAGAGGAGAGCACCAAGGATTTTTAAACACCTGGGGTAGTTTCTACACCAGGAACAGAGTAGAGTTAGAGAACAAATGAGGTACAGCTGTGAGTGGGCAAGGAGAAACCGTCTTTCACCAGGTGAAGTTCTTAAGCATCCTGTTGCAAGCAGAGCTGGTTTCTTCCCACAGTGTGGAGCTGAGAGGAGGAAGTTCCTACTGTGGAATATTGAGGTTTGCAAGAGTTCAAAAAGGGATACCTTGAAGAAAAAGCCATCAAGGGCTATTAGGTGGAGACACCTTGTCCGGCTCAAGAAATGCTGATTACTGGAACTTGGGTGAGGTTTCAGGGAGACCTGCACATTTTCCCAGTCCTCTCTGTCCTTCTTAAGTGTAATTTCTTTTTCTTTGTGGCTTTTCCCCCTTAATTTTGTTGAAAGCTCCTTAGGGAACAAGAAAGGGAGGTAATGTGTGCAGCACAGGCTGTCCCAGGGTTATAATGCTTTACCGCTCACTGGCAATAAGTAAGATCTGCTGTGATAGCCTGAGAGGAGGGCAGATTGGCCTGTTTTATAGCCTACTTTGTCTCCCTGCAGCTCTCAGTTCTGCTTGGAGTCATCAAAGAAGTGACACTTGCAGTGTTGGCAGAGGGTGAGGTTTGCTGTTGCTTCCTGCATGAGTGCCTTCACCATGTACTTCACATCACAGTGGGCTACACTGTCACCCCAGGTCTGGAGCAATCCAAGTAGGTGAGGTTTTAGTGCAAACACTGAAAGCAGGCACCAGGGCAATATCATGAGTCAAGGAGGACATCCTGGTCCAGGACACCAACTGTGCTTCTGGCAGTGAGGACTCAGTGTACCCACATCCTAACCTGCATCATGATGTTCATGGAGGGAATATGCACGGGCAGGTTGGATGAGAAGCCATGAAGTGTATGAGCTGGTCCCTACTCTCGCTGAGCCTATCAGTAGTGGCTAATTGCAGATGCAGCCTTCAGTACAAAGAGAAAGGGGAAAAATCTGCAGACTGTTGGAAATCAGACAGCCAAATTCTGTTCTGAAAAAGAAATCTGGTTAAAGCTGGGTGGGGAGGAACTGTTCTGTGGTCATGTTAAAGTCAAGCTGATTTTCCAAGCAATGATGAATCAGATGTTTCTTGTGAAGTTACGTGCATCTAGAGAAGACCAATGATGTGATGCTAATGCTATATGTGATACTGGAGCAATGTTGGGTTTGCTGCTTCTGGAAGAGGAGGACCTTTTCTCATGATCTGGGTTTTTACTCTGTTAGATAATAAGGTCAGCCAAGACGCAGGGAGGAGGTGTCTTTGCTGGTGGTGTTCACTCTGTGTGTGAATGCAGAACCAGAAATGGGGGATGAGCAAAGAAGAGCTTGGAGATGTTAAGTAGAGGATTGAAAAACAGAATTGAAAGGAAAACTTCTGCCTTTTTTTTTTTTTCCACAAAGAGTTTTAGTTCTCCTTGGGGAAGAGCAAGGTGTGGCCAGCTGGTTATTCTGGGGTAAGGAGCCTCCAAGTTTTCTGGTCCTGATCAGACCTGCCAGGTTCCCCTGGTCATGAAGGGTAGAAACATGTTGGTGTGAGATGGCAGCTTGGCTGAAAGCAGGACTGGCCAGAGGGGTGAGCAAGAAGTGTGTATGTGACAGTGTGGTTGCTGTGAAGAGTGGAGGCACTTTGCCAGAAAGCATGGTGAGGCACAGATATGAGACCAGAGGAGACAGTGAAGTGTCAGCTACTGCCCATGAGAGCTGATAAGACACTCGTAATGACAAATCCAATCTGCAGCCGTAAGTGGGAGTGAGTGCTGCCCTTTATCCAGCCATGGCGTTGCTTAATTTCTGCAGGCAATCTCACCCATCTATGCAAGGGACACTCAACTGCTCATAGGTGTGTTGCCCATCTTTGCACACTACTGTCCATAACCTGCAGCAAGGGGAGACAGCAGCATTTCATATTGCTTTAAAAATCATGTCCAGGATAAAATGACCTCATGGACCTGACTGGCAGGAGACACCTCAGTGGAGGTGGGTATCAAAGGGCTGGAAACAATCCTTCAACGTCCATATGGATGTGTGTGTCCTATATATATGTATGTATATGTGCACACACATGAGTGTGTGTGTCACTGAATGGGAGGCCCCTAATGTCCTACTTGCACAGCTATCCCCCAGAGAGACCTGCATGCCTGTGACCCTGGGGAGATGCTTCTGCCCTGTTGGTGTGGGCTGACAGTAGTTTTCCTTCCTGCTTCCAAGGTGTAAGGATCAGAGCCCCAGAGCCAGCTTAGAGCTGCCAGGTGCTAGAATACTCCCCTACCCTGCACCCCCATCATCCCCTCCCGGGCTAAACATGGGCTTGGCCTCCTAGCAGAATCTTTATCACCTTGCCCTCAGCAAGGGTGCAGGAAAGCTTTGAGCAGGGTTTGGTGGCAGCATGTGAGGCTGGAAGGTAGGATGGCGACAGGGGTGCCTTAAGCCTGGGCATAGGCTCTGGCATCTGGAAGTGGAGGTCCTGTGTTCTTTCTCCGGTTTCCCCAGGTGTCACAAAGGGAGAGACTCGCAGAGCCTGGGAAGAGCAGGACGACAAGGCAGGTCCTTCCTGCAGCCTTCTGCTGCTCCCCGGTGGCGGCGTGAAGACATACCATGGGCAGATCCAGATGGGTGAAGCCCTGGTGGGAGGTGGTGAGGGGGCTGTGGCACCTGTAAATGGAGGTCCTGATTGCCTTCTCTATTTTCCCCAGCTCTCATAGAAACTCTCACAGGGCTGGGGAGGAGCAGGATGACCAGGATGTGGGGGAGATGCAATCACAAGCTTAGAATTTTTTGAAAATCAGCAAACGGGTTTTTAGACCCTTTTGGGCACTAAACAGTACCTTTTGGGTTTATTTTCCAGAATCAGTAAAAAAGGTTGAAAATGGATCAATTTACTTATCCTGATAATTCACTTGCATCATGAAAACATTGTCCTCTCCTGTTCTATTCCACAACAAATGGTGTGAGGGCAAACACATAAATTTTCCAATCATTTCCAGGGTGATGAGAACAGCATAGCTCTTGTTACTGCTGAGAGCAAGAAATAATTTCCTTAGTGTGTTCATAAAATTAATCCTCCAGATGGCCTAAATGGCATTCCTTTAAAAACTAACCCTTTTAATTAATGGAAAGAATACTATGGTAAAGGATGCTGTTACTTTAATTTTCTTGCCAGGCTGCATCACAGCAGGTGCTAATATTTCCTAGTTCTCCCCAGCAGTGCTTTAAGTTTGTAAACTTATTTTCCTAGGGCTGTTTGGCCTTTGGAATGTGGGAGGATTTGCCCACAAGTATCAATGTTGGTGCTTCTCCTGCCTGTGCTGAAGCCTGTGGAGGTACCTCTTGTGAGACCACTTTATTGCTCATTAAAATACCCACCAAGGCAGATGCTGCTACTGCGCTGCTCGCTTTGTGTGCTGAGCACAGGAGTAGAGTTTGGAGAAACATTTAAGCAACAGGAAGACAGTGCTGCTGAGAGTGATGTAGAAAAATGACAATGAAGAACATCTCCAGTCATTTCCTATCCCTCTGGTAGAGCATCTCTCACCCACCTTGCAAGGCTGACCCAGGCCATAGTTACTGGGATTACCTGGTATGTCGGGGAGTCTTCCAGCACCGAGGCACCACTCTGCAAGTTCTCACAGGAGCATTGCAGTCAGTGTGGCCAATGCTTTGCGTGGCTGTGAGGCAGACCCTGAAGCAGCAGTTGTGGTTCTTGGGCACAGAGTATTCAGCCTGTTTGTTCAAGATTGAGAAAGGGGTTTTTGTTATCTGAAAAAAGCTTTAGGCTTTGAAAAGGGAAACAAAAAATACCTTTATTAAAATAGTTTGGAATGCTCTAACATTTCGGTTTTAGTAACCTAAGCATTCAATAAGATGTTTTCCTAGAAAGAAGTGGGTGTTTCAAGAAATCCAGGGTTTTTTCCTGCTGGAATAAATTTTAGACAACAGATTGCAGGCAGTTTAATTTTGACCGTGGACACAGCACAGAGTTAAGTAGAACTGTACTTTCATAGGAGCAAAAGGTTGCAGTAGCTTAACTGATGTGAGGTAGTGTCTCACTGATTTTTTTTTTTTTTTTTTTTTTTTACAAGCATAACAACCCTCATTTTTAGGAAAAGAGTGCTTAAAGGTTGGTGGAAAGGAACAGGAATAGTTTAAAACTTCTTACACCAATAATAAGAAGAGAATCTGATCAATCATATATCAGAAAGTATACATGTAATTTTGTGAACAATATAAGTTGATCACACTATTTAATGTGAAACTGCCTGAGGATATTTGGAAAAATTGTTTGCTGTACTGGGAATAGTTAAAGGTGAAAAAGCTATTTTACACTTACTGGGACATGGTACTGGACTTTTGTACAGGATTTTGCATGCTGCGGTTCAAGTGAGTGCAGATTTGCTCCCTCATTATTTCAGTGGGAGCCTTCTGCTCTCTTCAGTCCCATTTAGCTTTTGGAAGCACAGAAGAGAGACTCTAAATGTCTAAATGAGAAAAGAGGATTTCCCAGCTGATGGAATTGTAAAGAAAACCCTGAAAATATCCCACAAATCCCTCCAGAATTTGGAGCAAAAATTCCTCAGTGCCTTGTAGAGCAAAAGCCACTGTATGCGTGCATGAATATCATTGTGTACAGTGGGCCACTGTGCATACATAGACCTGTGTGTTCTTCTATCTGTACGCATATTTAAATTACTTTGACTTAAAATCATGCTTTTTAAAAAATCTCCTGCATTTTAAGAGGCTGGCCACACCAGATGTCCTCTCCATCGCTGCTGCCCCAGCTCCCCAGGCTAATGCTCAGGTGCACTGGGGGTTTCTGCTGCACCCACTAAATCCAGGACCCTTTTCTCCAGCCCCTCTGCTGCCCCCGGCCCTCCCCAGCCAGCTGCTGTGAGGAGTTACTGCTTTGGTGGTGTGCTTACACCAAGCAGGGAGCCTGATATCAGGGAGTGCAAAGGCCATGCTGGAATTAAACTGAACACAGGGACAGGTGGGCAAGGAGAGCCCACTAGTCTCCCAGGAATGATGCACCTTGCAACCCACAGAACTATCAGGAACTTGCAGATCCAGCTGGGCAGGCTGCCCTGGACCCTTCACAGCCTGAGGAAAGGACATGGAAAGCAGAAGGTACCTGATGGGCACCCCAAGGAGGCTGAGTCCTGCCAAAAATGCTGTCCTCCTACCCACCACAGAGGTATTGCTCCTGAGGGGGTCTCTTTGTCCCCTTCCTTGGGTGGGACTTTCGCAGTGGTACAGGCTCAGTGTCTGGGTGGTGGCAGTGCTGGACACACTGGGGAGAAAAGAATATGCTGGAGGTGGGAGAGCTGGGGCAGCCCCTGGAGATGGGGCAGATCCCCAGGGACCAACCACAGCTCTCCAGTATAGACTGCTGTGTTCATATCCCTAATGTTACATAGGACCTCAACACCCAACTAGAGAAGATACGACAGGTGGCAAAAGGCACCCGTGAACTCTGAGAATCAGTGAATAGTAGCTGGCTTTCGATGGTGTTTAGTTGGTTTGGATCTGGTTTTAGCGGCCGGATCCAAAGCTTAATACAATATGTATTGATGTTTATTGTGATTATTATAATCACAAGTGTAGCAATATCTTGTGTAAAATCAACTATAATGGAAGCTGTTAGTGTAAATATGATTCAACTTACTAATTATGCCCTTTTAAAGGAGGAGGATGACCAGGAGGAGGACAATTTGCCGATGTCCCTGGTACTAAGACCCTAATTTTGAGGCCAAATTTAAGTGCATGGGTGTGACCAGTCAGGGGTGGAAGTGTTGGAAGCACAAACAGTGGAAAATTACAAACCTCAATATTGCTGATAAACACCTGGTGACTAGAACAGACAGAAACCGGGTGAAGATCTGGTGGTTTGTGTTGTCATGGCACTGAGGAGGAACGTGAAGTGGTGGCCACGCACTTCTGTTCTTCTGCTTGTCACAGCAGTTTTCTGCTTCTCACAGAAGTTATATCAAGACCAAGAAATGTTCAGAAGTTATAAATGTTTTGTGCAACTGCTGAAGGCTGACCACACGGAACAGTGGCTTGACCACAGTCCCACCCCCACGCTTTGCACAGTAGTAGATAACGAGGTGTAAATATTATCTCTCTTTTGGACCTAACTTGAGGATGAGAATTCAACACCAAATTGTAGGGACGGATCAATGGGTTTGTCCTCCTCACCCTCCCAGAAGGGATGCCTTTTGGTAATACCCGCGCCCTCGCTAGCAGAGTGCTTTTCTGGGAAATCAAGCTTATGACTCCAATCCTATTTCAGAGCTATGAAGCTATTCTGCAGTTTAGTGCATTTATTGTTGGCAATCTTAAAGAATCTGTATATGTTGCATGCAAATAAACTGCTATTTGTGCACCCAGCCGCTTCTTTTGAATGCAACGAGACCTACAGCAGGCAGTCTGTTTGTGCACCTGGTGTCAGACCTATAGTCACAGCATTGATTGACATATCTATTAAGAGGTAAGTTCAGCTGCTTCTAGCCCCTTTAATCTCTCAGGACCAGCTAGAACACAAGGGGATTCATCTCTTCCCTAATTTATCCATCACTACATGCAGCACACTCCCTGCCCCAACCACCAGGATCCCCTTGCCTGGTGTCCCTGCCTCAGGGATGCTCCTCATCCCTGGGATCTGCACACTCCTGTTCCCTGGGGAGTGCCCAAGGAAACCAATTGCCCAGGGCTGCAGGGATGCTGTCCCAGAGAGGACAGCTGGGTGAACGTGCCACTGGTAGGGGTGTGTATTAGGGCTGTGCTGTCATGCTGTCGGAGCAAGGTGGTATCTAGTGTTCATGGGGCACCACATCCTGGGACAAATGATCTTTCTGGCCATGTCATGGACCTGGGGCATCTGCACTGCGCCTGTGCTCTGGGCCACTTGACCCAGAGCTGGGCAACACCCCGGTCTTTCCATCTACCTGATGGTGCCTCTGCCCTACGCTCCCAAATGACTTGGCTGTGCCAGAGCCCTTCGTTTGCCAGCCCCATGGCCGATACCCACTCCCTTCCACAGCATGCAAGAGATCATCCCAGAGCTTCACCTTCCTGAGCAGATGCCCCCCCCAAGTGCCTGAACACCTCATGGACGGACAGTGGTACCAGTGAGCGTGTCCCCACAGCAGTAACTGCCCGGGTTCAGCTTGGGCGCAGGGAGGTTTCACGGGGCGCCCAGAGCGGACGCACGCACAGCATCCATGGACAGCGGACAGGCTGGCCTTGGGAGTGGGCAGACCTGCCACCGCACGCAGCCGGGTGGCCGAGCAAAAGCCGTGGGGTGGCGGCACGCCGGCAGTTTCCTCCGGGTGTCCTGCCAGCCCCCGGGGCTCCCTCCGCGGCCCCGGCCGTCCTGCTCCGCTTTGCTGGACGGGGGGTGCCGCGTTCCCAGGCGGCGGCAGGTGCCTTATCCTCTCGCCGGGATGTTTTCCTCCCTCAGCCGCCGCTTCTGCTTTCCTTGTTGTGCTCCGGCGCGTTCTCCGCAGCCCTCAAGGCCGAGGGCCGGCGGCGGGGGCCGCTGCGTTCGGGGGCTGCCCCCGCGTTCAAGGCCGCCGCTGCCTTCCCAAGCCCGGCGCAGGTGCCGCGGGGCCCGGTTCACACGCCCGGCTCTCACAACAACCTCCGGCCGATAAGGGCAGCCCGGGGCCGGGGCGGCCAGCCGGGGTGGGGGGACCCGCCGCGCCCCCCCCCCCCTCCGGATCTCGGGGGCCGGCGGGCCCCGAGGGCGCCCGGCCTGAGACCGCGGC
>JAVSBS010012856.1:0-11298 GCA_033124195.1 Coracias cyanogaster | reverse complement strand
TCTGAACATCCCACATTCCACCTGCACTAGTGAGCAGGGGAGCTGAGAAAAGACACTCCCATGCAGGTGCCTATTTTATGCCCAGCTGAAGAGAGGCTAGAGGAATCCCATCTCCTGCAGGTCTGAGGTGGGCATGGGAGGGAGATGAGTCCCCTTCCAGCCCCAGGACTAGAAACACAGGGTGAGATGCTTCGCTTGCCTCAGCTGAATTCTTTCCCTCAGCAGCATTAAAGGGCATCCCTGTTTGTCCCTGTGATCCTGTCTAAAAATAAGGGCTAAAAAAAGGTGATATTTAGATGTAACTTTGAATCTGACAGGAGAAATGACCCTTCTGGGGCCAAGTATCTGTCCCCTGCTGAGGGAGGGTCCATCAGTGCTGACTTTAGGCTGTTTGAGAGCAGGTTCCCCTGGAGCCCCAGGGACACAGGGAAGGGAGCCCACAGCAAGCACAGAAAGTGCTGCCTTGGTCTGTTGCTGTGCTGCTGAGCTGGGCCGGGCTCCTGGGCTGGAGGGAGATGCTGGCAAGTGGGCAGTGCTGCTGAGAGCCAGCTGTGGGCAGGAGCAGCTCCTGTGGCAATGGCAGCAGGGCTGAGGGCACTGCCTGCAGGCCCCAAAGGGAGAGGAGCCAGGCAGAGACCTGCCCATACTGATCACTGGAGCATCTTGAAGCAGAACCGGCCATATCTAGACCCAGTCACTTTTCATTCCCTGCAGGCTAAAGTCCGTGTGACTCCATTGTCAGTGAAGGCAGGGGTGAGTGTGATCATGTCCAGCACTGGACACCGAAATTGCTGAGAAGTCCCTGTCTAGTCGAGAGTGGGAAATCCATTGTCCCAGCCAAGCTGCCTTGGCTTACCCTGTCTATCCACCAGCTTTTGCTTCAGAAAGGCTCTTGTAAGGCCTGGGCCACATCTCCCAGACCCATGGGGTGTCACCCCCATGTGTCTTAGAGGCAGTGGCCACCTCTATGAGGGCAACTGAATCAATCCCTGTCTGAAGATATTTGCAGAAGTTGAATCCTATGCAGAAAAGTCCTCAGAATGGTTGGTGTCAGTTTTCATTTCCAGGACTGTGAGGGAGGTGTCTTCATTCTTAGGATTTGTTTCCCAGGCTGTGAGCATGGACCAGCAAGATGATGACACTTCCCCTCCCTCTATGGAAATAGAGTTTAACACAGCCCTTGTCAAAAATACAGTTCCTCCCAAGACGCTTGTGGTGGGTTAACCTTGGCTGAGTGCCAGGTGCCCACCAAGCCTCTCTATCACCCCCCCCTTTCCTTCCCCTCCTCAGCAGAGCAAAAAAAGAAAGGGGAGGAAAATAAGATGAGAAACAAAAAGTAGTTTAATAATAATAGAAGCAAAGCTAAGCAAATTCGAGCGCAGAAGCAAAGGAAAACAAAGTTATTCTTTACTTCCCATCAGTAGGTGATGTTTGGCCACTCCCTGGGAAGCAGGGATCCAAGACGCGTAGCAGTTGCTCTGGAGGACAACGGAACGGCGCCCCCGTCCTCCTCCTTTTCCCTAGCTTTATAGCTGAGCTGACGTCATATGGTATGGAATATCCCTTTGGTCAATTCGGATCAGCTGTCCTGGTTGTGTCCCCTCCCAAGATCTTTCCCACCCCATCCCACTGTGGGGGTGAATGTTGGGAAGAGCCCTGGTGCTGTACGAGCACTGCTCAGGAGCAGTCACAACACGGGTGTGTTATCAACACCCTTCTAGATCCCAGCACAAAAATACTGCTGCTGTGTGGAAAACCAGCTCAGCCAGACCCACTACATAGACATACCTTAAAAAGCCAAAATATTCTTGACCTGATTAAACCTGACCTCTTAAAAGCACTGAAAATCTGCATGGCATAAAACTGCCCCAAGAATAATGCTTCTAGAAAGTCTTGTTTCTACTTCAGTACAATATAGATTCAGGGCAGGGTTACTAATTTTATTTTCCTACGTTTATTTAAAGCAATTACTGGAGAGATTATTGTAAACACTGCCTTTCAGTTTCTGTGACCATATGACAAGAATTAAGGAGTATTATCTACCCTAGAACATGGGCTGGCATTGTAGTGTATCTAGCCATTAGCTGATAGAAGGAGCTCACAGACTGGATGAAGTACTTCACTAGCTGACAGGCATTTACAGGCGTATTGAGGATGAAAGATGACAGATGAAGTAGTCAGGAGCCAAAATAGGACAAGAAGAGGTCTTCAGTCTTTCTGTAAGCCTCTTTGCTGCCTTTAAATCCCGATAAATGCTTTTTCAGGTACAACTGCCCATTCAGCATTTCAATGTGTACCAGAAAGCTGCGGATTTATGACGACAAGGGGTCTACAAAAGTCATCTTTTTCTACCTTCTGTTTTACCTTTGATGTACCAGTAGCTGTAGATTCAAAGTTCTCTTCCTGCATTGGGAATATACCAGCTAACAGGTAAAAGGCTGCAATGCTTCAAGAATCTGAATAGTACAGCAAAATTTGCAAAATGCTTCTCCTTTCAGAAGCTCCTATGATCGTGACATGTGCCATAGTGACAAATCACAAATGAAAATTAACCTAATTTTGCTACTGTTCTTCATAGTGAACCAGACTTTATTTATATCATTTAGTACAACTTGTCCATCCGGTCACAAAGAAACAACTTTCTGTATTGTAATCCCCGATTCCAGAATAGTATGATGTCTTTGCTTTTTAAAACCTTTGCTTCCATCTGCCCCTCACATATGTTAATAAAACATTTCTTAACATACGAATACATTCTTTGCTTCTGACACAAAGAATGAGAAGCTCCAAAACTGGCCATTTCCCTTACATCATCTATTTTTAAAGTATTTTATAGATGCTAATAGAGTGTTATGGATGTCATCCAAATTTTAGTGACATAAGTGAAAAAACTCCCACTATATCAATGATTTCAGTGAATTTTGAATGTTACGTGAGTAACATTTATTGCATAAATTTGGACAGCTTTCATTCAGAGAGCATTTTTAGATTACAAGCTTTACTTTTTTCCAGTGATCATTTCTGTAGTTGTTTCTGTTTAGAATTTTCACGTTTAGTTTCTGGTCCAAATCAGAATAAAGTCAAACAGTTTTGAGAATTTCATTACACTGACAATTTTGTCAGTGTCTAACATGTAGAACCACTACACATAAAGAAATCAAGGTAGGCCAAGATACAGATACTGTAGAGATTAAGATGATGACTCTGTAGTTTCCCTAGTTTGTGTAAGACATTGTATTTCACTCACAGATGAAAGTCAGATTTTTAATACTACGTATATGTACTTATTCTATAGAAATATGTGTGTATCTATATAAATGACTACCTAAAAATATAGAGAATACAAGCACATGAATACTTAATTCATGTCAACTTAACTTTGTTCGTTTTGTTAATCCATTACAGAAGTGTTAATAGAGGTGAAAAAAAGGGCAGAAACAAAGAAAATACTCTAATTTTGGAGTTAACCGGTTTTATTTAAATAGAATAGCTCTTTGCTAAACAGTTTTCTAATTATTTTAATAGCAAAAAGTACTCTAACAAACACTGTGTCTCTTCTGCAGATGCAGGTTCTTCTAGCTTATTAAACATTCGTAAGTGAACTCTCTAATAACAGACTGGCATGAAAAAAAAGATTTTTTTTAGAATGTGCTTGCATTGGGACAGGTTCTGGACAATGAATTTAAAGATTTCAGAAAATGTTTACTGCATTTGAGGAGAGCCTTCTTGGAATAAGGAACCACAGATGTATTCTGGTAATAGTTTTTCAGCCATAAGTCTTTGTGCAATTTAAGCAAGTTAGTAGATAGTAGCATCGCTGAGAAATGGAAATTATTTTCATAAATGGAGATCTGAATAGTTTTAATTCATTCAAGTTATGATAGAGTATTCTGTATCATTACCTAAAACATAAGCAGAGATTCTACACAAGCAAATTACTTACAAAACCATTGCCATCCAACTAAGAATAATAGGAAGTAGAAATAAACATACATTTCTAGTATCCTTTTATGGCAGCTGACAGAAAATGTTGATTTTTTTAGCATTAACCACCCAATAATTATTAACTTGATAGAAATACCTATTTCAAGTTAGTCCAGGTAAAAGAAACCTAACATGGCTGTAGGCATAACATGCTCTAAATTGAAACCTTGAAAGAGTCATGCATCAGAATCAGAATATGAAGGACAATTGAGAATGGTCCAAAGCTGCTACAGGGTTGACACTAGAGTCAAGCTCCAAATGCCGTCAGTGAACTCGGCCTCAGACAACAGCTTTAGTGCCATGGAGAAATCCAGCAACCAAAGGGTTTAAAAAGGAATGAATTTTATGATTCCTATAGGTACTTTATTAGCACTATGGATGTTTTTAAGTGAAGACTGGTCATAGAAAGACTTCAGCATTGTCAGCTAAGGTAGAGCTTCAAAAGGATACAGTTTAATGCTACTGGATTCTATCTATATAACATTTTCTATTATCTTTATTTATAAGCCAAAACTATATTCAAATTTGTCATTGCTTCTTCTATGTATGATGCAGATGGAAGAATAGCACATAAAAACTGGGAGCATTGCTACCATCTTCTTAATTTGCTATGCAAATGAGCATACGGAAGCAGTAAGTACTTTCTCTTTGTGGTCACTGTTTAGTTATGCCTCACTTGGAAACACGGCTTTCCCTTCTATCCGACAACTGAAGCATGTGAATTGCAAATGGGGAAAAGTTTTATTTCGCGTTTGTCATTTTTTTGCCTTCTAAATGATTTTTGATAGTATTAATCATCTTCAAAATCTTCATTAACTTTTATATATTGAGCTATTTGGTTCAGCTGACCTGCTGCTTAGAGCAGAGTCATTGTGGGTGACATCATGAGGTACCTTTTTGTATTTGTTAGGCTTCAGTATTCCTAGAGAGGAAGGAAATGAGATGAAGAAAGGAGTTGCAAAACGAGAATGTGTATCACTGTGGTGGGTTGACCTTCCTTGACTCTCAGATGTCCATCCAACTGCTCTTTCACTACCCATCCTCAGCAGATGGAGGAGTGATGAAAAAGCTTGTGGGGTAAGACAAGTAGAGAAAGAGCACTTCCCAGTTATTGTCAATATGCAAGGGACTTGATGGAGAAAATTAATTTAATTTATTGCAAAACAAAAAATTGAGTTGGATGGTGAGAAACAAAGACAAAAATTAAACACAGACACACATTTATTTTCCCAGGCTCAACTTCACTCTTTCAGTCCCAACTCCTCTACAGTCCTCCCCTGCATCCCCCACAGTGGTGGGGGCTTATGGGGTCAATCATTAAAAGTTCCTTTCTGCTGCTCCTTCTTTTCTGCTGATCCTCCTTTCTCACACTGTCCCTGTGTGGGTCCTCTCCCCAGGTTGTAGCCCTCAGGATAAACCTACATGAGCATGGTGTCCTCCATGGGCTGCAGTGTGGATATCTGGTCTGACATGGTCCTCTCCATCGGCTGCAGGGGAATACCTGCTACACTGTGGTCTCTTCCACAGGCTACAGGGGAATCTCTGTTCTGATGCTTAGAGCAACTCCTCTTCCTCCATTTTCTCTGACCTTAATATTCACAGGGTTCTTTCTTACACTTATTTTACTCATTCTTCACACTGTTGCAAGAGAATTTGGGCCTCCTTAAAATGTGTTTTCCCAGAGGTCCCACCAGCTTGGCTGATGGGCTTAGCTGTGTACTGTGGCAGGCAACCTCCAGTGGTCTCTCCAAAAAGAGACTACTCCTGCAGCTCCCCTGTTGCCAAAACCTTTCCACGTAAATCAAATGCAATTACAAAGACAAGGAAAGCTCACTGCAGCTTAGACAAGGTCGAGTTCTTCATTCAGCCCCAGTTTTTCCTGCTTGCACGCCACACATGGGAAACTTTCTTCCATGACAGAGGTTACAAGCTGCCTTCACACTGCACTTCCCCATTCCTCTGGATCACTTATGTATTGCTCTACAAGTGAAGTAACAGAAGAAGTGAGGCACGAAGGCGTAAGCAAACAGAAACCTTTGGGAGAGTAGTCACTCTACACTATCACAGTCCAAGAGACTTCCAGGCAGAATTGTTACATGAAACATCTGTTTGCTGTTCCTTGATTTTCGGCAAAGTCAGAAAATCTAGTTGAAAATCCCATAGGAATCACACATTCTAGTGAGTAGGACAGCACAAAGGGACTCTCTGCTGTACTGACTTTCCTCATACACCTCAAAAGAAAAAAAGGAGCTTCATGAGACCACACTAAATGTCTCTGATGGCTCTGTAGACTTTCTTTAAGCAGAAACAGCAAGCCTGCTATGTGTAAAAAAAGTGTAACAGACTGAACTGCTTTCTAAAGACTGACCTTAATCTTCTATAGCCATTTAAAGCACCCAGGTTAAGAATAGTGAAGGTACCTATGCTTGTTATGACTACTGCCACCGTGCTTCTCTGAGTGGAGTTAAATATATTGTATAACAGCTGTGATATGATTTTGTTGTGCATCCTTTTACTTCATTTCAGATTCTTGTTTAGGTACTTGTTTCCCCTTTTCATAACTCCTCCTGCTTCATCTCTTCTCAGCTCTGGCTTCTTCTGGAGGCTTTCCTCATCCTTCCACTCTGCTGCTTGGTCAGGCTATTTCCTGGATTCTTTTTACCTGATATTGTCCTTGTATTGTGCTCTGGCTCTTTCATAGGAATTATTCTTCTCTTGCTCTTGTTGACTGCTTTCTGGTAAATCTTTTTCCTTTCCCAGCTCTTATCACTGTGCCTTCCAGCCTCCACTACCTGCTCAGCTTGGCAGAGGCAGTGGCAGCAGCAGATGAAAAACAAGTACTAGACATACTTACCCCTATATGGTATCCTTGTGTGATGGTCATTACGTTTATCCCACCCTTGCTGTGGACTGGTCAGCATATGTGTTTACCCTGGCCAGTTGGTTTAAAAAGAAAAAAAAACAACAACCCAGGCACTGTAAATCAGGTTAATACAATAGAAGTGTTTCTGATCTTGTTTATGTCAGTTGTACAAAACTGACGCAAGTGTGGTCACTCCTGCTTTACCTGGTTGTTTGTGTAACTTGAGTAAATAGCTGTGAAAATGAACTGTCATTGAAGTAGAAAGTGAATTTGGGCTTAATTATGAACTCCAATATTATACCAGTATAATGCCTCTGAAGTCAGTGGCATTGCTCTAGTGTAAAACTGTAATAAGCTGCAGGGAATGAAATCCTGTTTTGTTGCCTCCAAGAATTTTCAGTCTGCCTGATATGGCGTGAGTCAAAAATATTTTGTTATTCACTGCTTTTTCTAATTATCAGATCTGTCTCCCGTCCATTTTGTGGTGTTGGCCAGGCACTTGATCTGAGTCAAATTTTCCATACAATCCACACTGCTTTATGTTTCAGTGTTTTTTTTTCTTCTGCCTTAAAACCAGAACAGAAGGGCTGGCTAAGCATGTCCAAACCTGACTGATGAAAAGACTTGTTTTTCCTTTTCTCTCACCCCTTCTTTTCCATTCAATGTTAGTACAAAGATGAAACACAGTTTAAGTAGCATAGTGGTTAGAATCATGAAATATAGAAAGTGACTAGCAGATTGATCAATCTGTTCACTTGCCAGTGGACCACTTCATCCACACAGGTTATCTTCATTAAGATGCCAATCTCTTGGAGATAACATTAATTTTTATAAGAAGCAGCTGTGGTATATGTCTGATATGGTTTTGAGAACACTTGCTCTGCTATCCCTTTACTGCTGGGGTTATTCTATGGAGAATTATTTAGGGTTGAAAAACTATCTCTGGTTGCATAAAAGCATATGAGAAACACAAACAGCTGGAATGAATAAGTAACAAATCATCCTATTCCTCATCACTGAGGGGTCTCATCACTTGGCCCAAGATCCTACTTATACTCTTCCTATTATGTGCTTGATGCTGGCATTGTTTTCACCATGCATTTCTGCATTTGGAAGAAGAATGTTCACTGTTGAAGTTTAGGTGAAATTTCCTGTGCAGGTTGCTTGCTGTCAGTTTTATGCACTACAATCTGAACCTGTGACAGACAATCTGGTGGAAGAAGGGCATTACTTGGTCTTCATGTTTCACTGAATTTACAGAGCACAGGGTAGATATGAGATGCATCATTGCAAGTATTGATTCAGCCAAGCCTATTTCCCACTGAAGAGCACAGTCATAGCTATGTGACTCCCAGGCTTGCTATGTTGTCTTGCTTAGAGAAAATACACATAAAAATCTACTTTTGTTTACAAGCCATGCTTGAAGGAGCTCCATTGATGAAGCTGTAGTTTTTGGACAAAAAGGAAATGATGTCTTGCTTATACATTATACTAAAAAAAATTCAGTGTTGTTGGTTTTACTAGAAAATTCTTGGTAGCATTGGCTTTGGACATCAGAGATTATCAGAAGCCTGGCATAAACCCCCACTGTTCTAAACTGACTTTTCCTGAACTTTCCAGCTCGTCAGGAATAGAAGAACCAAATAGCTGCTGCTGCACTTCAGTTCTTTTTATTTTCCCGAATGTGCTTGAGTTGTGTGCTGCCTTTGTCTTATCCAGGGTCAAAGACATCAAAATAAACCAAATGTTTCTGAAGTTCAAAAAAACATTAAACTTCTGGTCCAGGTGGAACCTCATTTTTTTTTTTAAGACACCAAATAGATCTGAGTGTTACATCCGGCCTTAAATGCTCTGTTTTAGCTTTACACTTTTGAACTAAAATCTTTTTCTTACCCTGACTGATGTCAGCTGAAAGAAAGTTCCAAGTAAAACGCCCTTTACAGTGCTACTTTAGGGCTGAGGCCATTCTTTCTCTCTTCTCTTCATCTTTCCATTTTCCTGATGCAATCCTCAGTCTGGCCTTGGGCTCACCTCACAGACATTAAAAAACAAAACTAAAAACAAGTGAAACCAGAGGGACCTTCAAACCTCAAAATTGTGCTTTCAGAATAGGCTCAGATCCTAGTGATTAGCTTCCTCTGGAATAGCTTTTCTGATTTCCAAGCTTAGAAAACTTGGAATCATCAAAAGGCCTGGTGGCAGTTATATCTTTTTTTTTTTTTTTTTTTCATTGAGCCTCTAACTCAATCTAGCTATGGAGAAGTCTCGAAAAGAAACACTGCAGAGAGAGGAAGGAGCTCAGTGAGGCTTGGCAAATACCTTCAAAGAGTAACTACTCTTCCAAGTTTGATCACTACAGACACAAGCAAACATATATTAGCATATTGCCTTATCTAGGATTCTTCTGATGACCAGAGGGGGTACTTAGGGGGTACTATCCTACCAAAATGGCTCAGTTCTTTTTACAGCAATTATCTTCCATGTTTGGTTTTACACTGCTTTACAGTTGGCCTCACCACAGTGCCAGAAGGTCAGACTGCTTGTCCGAGGTCACCAAATGACTCAGTAGATTAAATGAAAACTGAACTCAGAGGACCACCCTGCTTTCTAGCTTTTGTTTTAGGGATTCAACCTACATAGTTTCTCTGGTATTTCATACATTCCATTAATCCCACTGGCTATCAGCCACAAAGATATTGCAGAAAGATTCAATACATGTGAATGTGCACTGTGATATATAATTTCAAGCTGATGGAAAATGCATTGGACAAGCATGATTTAGTTCCTCTGTATTAAAAATACCCTTTAGGCCCATGGCTCAAAAATAGAAGAATATGAGAATACTATTTGTGGTTTTCCCTGCATTCATTAAGATGAATAAGATCAATCTTTCATCTTATTTCACTCTTGCACTAACCACACATATTTAAAATCCCATGTTTTTTTACCCAACTTCTCAACTTACTCCTATCTAAAAATGAAATTGGTAGTTTGACTGTTATGACTTTTCTCCTGTTGATATCCTCTAGATGCAGAATAGGTAAATTCCAAATTTCAGGATAAGATATTTATTTACAGTTTTCCCATTTGTAAAAAAGGAGAGCTAGAGTTGTGATGAAGTTCTCAGTACATCAATAAAGCAAGGCAAACTTAACATTTAAGAATTTGTTCTCTAGCCAATTGTGAAAGTCTTGTAAAAGTGAGAAACTGTCTTATTCTAAAGCATATTGTATTGTAAAGAAATTGGATTTGGAAATGAAAAGTTAAGGGCCAGCTACCTGTTATTACATTTCATTAAGGAGCAACAGTAGTAACTGCCCCTTGTGAAACTATGTAACAGGATAAAGCCCTATGATCCTGTAGCAAGGTCTGCAAGAATGTCCCAGAACATTGCAAGGTGGTTAAGTAGCAAGAAAAAGACCTTGCTATCATTTCCATCTTTCTGATAGCATCCTTTGACTGCTTAACATAAGCACTAAGTGTCTCTCTGACCTGCCAGTTTGCATAAAGTCTCAAAATAGTTATTATATCACTTGGATTAAAGAAATCTTTCTCCTGCCTGAGGTTCTGTATGTTTCACTTCACACATACCTCTGCAAAATCAACTGCAACCTCATTGGTAAGCCTGTTCTTTTCAGAAACTTTGGTGGCAATCTCCCAAGATTGGGCCACCTACTGCCATTTCCAATATTTTAACCTTTTTGCTTTGGGTTCTGTGTGAGTTCCTGGAAAAGTTACTGGTCAGTTCAGATGTTTTCTAAGCCAGTTTTCTGCTTCTTCTCCTTGCATAAGAAATACTACCCTGCTGGCAATTAGCTTCTGTAGACCTATTCACTGAGTTTTTCCTACCTTAGGATGTCCTTGTTACATGGTGAGATGACAAAGGAAAACAGTACAAAAAGCATTTCAAACATTTGAAGGGAATGAAGGGGGTTACTTGTTAGCCAGAAAAGGGGGTGTCTGTGTGTTGCATGAGTACCTTACATCTACAGAAATGGAATAGATAAGTTGCCAATAGATAGTGGTCAGGATTGGTAGCAGAGTTCTCAAGTTTTATGTACCATTTAACGTGTGTAAATTGTTTGCCTTGATTTATGTCAGCTATTACCATATAGCATGACCTCTTGGAAACTCCACTGTTTCCCTCATCTCCATGAAGAAACACTGCCATTTTCTCTTCATTGAAAAATCTTTGCATATACCCTTCAGCTTCATTCATAAGTCAGATGTGCCTAGAGGGCCCTAATCACAGCTCCAGCGAGGAACAGATTTCCAGAAAATTCTCCTGTGTGTTATATAATCCTCCTTCCTTACAGATCAGAATATATGTACAGAAGTGCTCTGGAAATGTGGTGTGCAGTGAAAGTTCCACTGTCAAAAGTTCAGAGGAACTTGTATGGGTCTACCAGGCAACACTGCTTCCTTCACAGCTCTTTGCAGAAGTCATGAGA
>JAVSBS010012854.1:0-61321 GCA_033124195.1 Coracias cyanogaster | reverse complement strand
GCGTGCTGCGTCACCGCGCCGCGGGGCGGGGCCGGGGCCGGGGCGGCGCCGCGCGCTGCTCGCGCCCCCCAAGAAGAGACAGGACAGCTCCCAAGTTAGAAAGTCACAATTTATTTCAAATAAACCAAGGGCACAGCTCTGGCACCCGTCTCCCGGGCGGTTTCCGCCGCCCTTGCCCCTCCCCAGGGCCTGCGAAGAAGAGCGAGGGGTGGCAGCAGCGCTGGGGACCCCCCAGGCGTGTCGGGGTTCACCGCAGAGCCCCCCCCAGCACCGTCCCACAGCCCCAGCGAGGAGAGGAATTCCCAGAACAAGTGCCTCATTTAAAAATAAAGTTCTATTTTTTCACCTGCTTAAAAAGTCTAAAATTTAGAGTGCAAGAGAACAGAACCCTCCTGCTGCCCGTCCCGCGCGGGCGCGGTGCCTTCGCCAGCGCGCAGAGCAGCAGTCATGCAGTTTGTGTCATCAGTAGAAAAGTTTTTGTTACAGTCTGGGAAGCCTGAGGACTGTTCGAGATGAGGCAGCCAAGGTACCCACACAAGCAAAGCTGAAATAAAAGAGCGTCGGATGCAAGGATGGAGAGGTGTCAGGCTGGCACGGGGACTGGAAACGAGTGCAAACAGAAAAAAACCAGCAAACATTCCACATCTGTAGCAGTAATGCACCAAAGAGAAACCTGCTCCTCAGAGTCAACAGCTCCTGGGCCACCTTCCCTCCACGTACATTCACGTAACCTTGCTGACTCGAACAGCGCCATGTACCTATCGCAGGGGAAAAGCCTGGCCTTGTCTTTTGGCATCAAGAACTCTTGCTTCCTTCCTGTCACCCACCTCTCAAGCAGCGCCAGTCACCTCACACAAAGAGCCAACAGCCCTGCAGCTTTCATCCTGGAGACTACGACTCTCTGTATGACACCAGTACAGAAGTCACCCTGCCCGGGCTGCAAAGACAAGTCCAGACCTGCTGTTTTCCCAGAGTATAGAAACAGGACCTGTGTGTGCAAACCAGGACTCTCACCACCCCCAGAGAGGGTGTTTTGTTTCCATTTAAAATAAACAGAACTGTTGACAAAGCTCTAGTTTCAGAAAATTTGGAAGAATTAGGGGGGCACACTGTGCAATATTTATCACTGTTCCTCAGCCAAGCATCTCAGCAGTCTGTTCAAAATGTTTGGCCACAGCTGTGTGGCCTAGTTTGTCTACAAACAAGGATTCATAGCGAAGCATTTTGTGGGGGCAAGGGAGAAGGAGGGAGGGAAGGAGGCAGGGAGGGAGAGAGACAAAACCCCATTCTCATCTAGCTCCAAGCTGGACGACTGTGTAACACAAGTGAAAGTTCTTTGGGATTAGGAAACTCCACATACCTGTTCTGCAAAGAGATTAGGTGTTACAATAGTAACATTTAGACAACAAGAACACCACCTTTTACCCTAATTAGTACTTCGCACATTACGTTTTTAAAGAACAGTTTAAATATTGGTTCTACACTGCAAACTGCTGGGTCTCAGCACACCCTCCCCAATGCTGTCCCTCCGCTGGGTCCAGCGTGCCCAGACCTTGACAATCATTCGGGAAGGGGAAAGGAAGGAACTGGCTGACCTCTAGAATATATCATGAGGAGGGCACAGGGAGGCTGCTTCTGGGAGTAGAGGAGGGAAAGAAGTCAGCAGACAGCAGCTGGAGCGAGGACATATCTACCTCTACGGCTCCAGCTGAGAGGGGAGCCCGAAGAGGACAGAGCAGGAATGCAAGGAGCCACGGTTATGGAGAGCTCTCGCGCAGCAAGCAGCACTGCTCCCAGGAACCAGGGACTCCTTCCCTGCCCCTGCCCCGCTCCCTGGCTCCAGCCACCTCTCTGCAACCCTGCTCGACCCTCAGCTGCTTCTGTTGTAAACCCCACTCCACTGCCAGCAGCTCCTTGGCAGCACATTCCCCCATTCCCTGCGGATACATCCCACACCAGGGACAGGAGGAAGGAAGGAATAGGCCTCTCTACTTTAAATTTTCTGCTGTGTACAACAAGCATGGCCGCAGGATTGGCTCCCATGACAGCTACTCCTCTTTTAAACGGATGCATCTCTCGTTAAAATCCACCTGCCCAATTACACATGCTGCACATACCTGGGTCATGTCTCAGGCACATGAAAAAAAGCTTCAGCAGCAGAGTGAGCTTATTCTGACATGTGGGAATTTAGCACCTTCCCCCCTTCCAGTTTAATCTTTATCAAGTGACACTGTGTAAGAGTAATACAGGGGTGCATCAAAGGACAACACTTCTGCATACAGCATGGAAGAGAATCCCATGAGTTCCCTGCAGAGGTGAAGATGTCCTCAGATCAGAGAGTCCAGCTCCACCTTACTGGCTGCAAACAACATGCTCCTGGTGCAGGTGACAACACACGCCTGTGAATCTTAAAGAGGGGGCCTGCTTCCTGTAGCAAACAGGCAAGCATCAGCATTGAAGTAACCTTTTTCATGTTAACCCCTACTAAGATGAACTAGGTTTTCATATTTTTATTTTAGTGTATATTTTACATTAGAAAAAAGAATGTTAATAAAAAAGCTCCACATGCTCCTAACAATCAATTCTCTGGTAAGTCCCCACCAGTATCAATACTAATATACAAATAAATTAATTTTGCTAGTTAATTTTCTGCCTGGCTTGGTGCAGGCTCTGCACAAGCAGTGCACCTGCATTCAAGTGCCCGTCCACATTGCAAACGTGTGTCAGGGAGTGTGTTGTACATAATCCTTCCTCCTCATACTGTCGTGGTGTTTTGTCTCACCTTGATGAATGGGACCAAATTTTCTCAGCCATGCTACCCAGCAGGCACAGATAATCTTTACCAGGCTGCATGGCACTGTTAGAACATGGATTGTTTCACTCTGCAAAAGCTCCAAGCCTTGATTAACAACTGTATGCTACTATTCCCTCATCAACTCACTTTGGCAATACAACACCCTCCCCACAAAAACAAGTAAAGCAAAAAATCTACATGGAAGACCTAAAATTCACCAAATGCAAAACCTGACCTGACCCAGGGCTTATCCCCGTGTATTAACCTGGTCTCTCCCCTGCAATTCCTCTGTTTGCTTTTGTTTGTGCAGCAGGATTTTTCACAGCTGATCTACAAGAAAAGAGATGTCACATGTAATCATCCCACATCACAGCCGCTGCTGGTGCTGTCGGGTCAGACACAGCAGCAGCCGCTCTTAACACCAGCCACTCTCCTCGTGCAATGCCAGTGCTAGAATGCCCTGGTTAAAGGAGCATCAGGAAATCTAGCCGAGTTATTTTGTAACCTCCTTCAGTGCCCAGGAGGATTTTTGGGTCAGAGGAAGGGAGAGGGAGAGGGGGAAAAGCCCATTAAATTTACAAGCAGATTAAGGAAAAACACTCCACTGCCAATTTATTTTTAAAAAGGGTTGTGTGTTATTCTAAGGTTTGTCTGTATAATTGTACAACCGTTGAAAATTACATAAATTGTCATGATCTAATACTATTAACAGCCATTCAGAGAAAAACTCCCTCCCCCTTCTGAAACCATCCAGGGCAGGAGGGAAATGTCCCAGGAAATATGCCAATCTGAACTCTGGCCTCTAGCCTGGCAGAAACAGAAACAGAAATATAAGAGAACAAACTGGACTAAGATGTGGTGTTTGCGTGTGTCTGACTTGCAAGGGGAGGGGTGGCTTTGTCCTTGGCCGTGTTCTCCCAGAGGCAGTGCCTGCTTATCCCGGTGAAGCTGCCATCACTTCACTCGCTGCTCTCACCCCTGCACTTTGTCACTCCCTCCTGCCTTATGTGTCGTGGAAGTCTTTCAGCAGGGTCCTCCGTCTCTGCTCTGCTATGTGCATCTGATTCTCTAAGTCCTAGTAAAACAGAAGGTAGAAACTGTTAGCATGAAATCCCCAAAGAGCTCATTTTTTTAGGGAGAGATTAAGCTCCAGCCTGAGAAGCATCAACCTTTACACTTTACACATTCTGGATCACCAGGCTGCAGATCCTTTTCCTTCTGACACCAGTTTCCTCGGCAGCCACCTGGCTCCTCCTCTGCCTAAAAAGCTACGCACTTAAGGAATCTGCTCTTCATCAGAGGGTTAGAAGCAGCTCCATGTAGCTTCCTCTAGCGCTTTGTTAAGGGTTGTTTCAGTTTGCAGGACTCCCTGCAGCCCACCCTCACCCTCATAAGGCAGTGAGCACTCTGCTTCTACAACACCTGCTGGCTAAGGTGAGTTTCTGGATGTAGTTTCTCAGAACTCCCCCTTGACTCCCTTAGTGTTCCTGCCGAAGTGTTAAGCCCAACAAACCAAATTTGGCTAGCGGGTTTGAGCAGGCAGAGCACTCACCCCTCTGTCATAGCTGTCTGCTCGCTCCACCTTCCATGAGAGATTTTCAATTTCAGCTTCCAGCTGGGCCTGCTGGTATTCAAACTGCAAAAAGAAAATTAGAGACAGCAACAAGAAACTAGTTTAGTGGAGCAGTTTCATACCACACACTACACTTGAGGAGCAGACAAATGTACTCTGCTGACCGCTGTGCTGGCAGGGCAGGTTTGTGCCTCCTCCTCATCCAGCTTCAGCTAGACAGCATCACCTCTTCCAGGAGTTTCTTGTGTAAGCACTCCCCAACCTGCATCACTCAAAATTAACTCAGCCTAAAAACACTGCAAATATCTCCCAACTCAGCTCATTTTGCCATGAGCAGGTCAGAAAATGCTCTTGTAAGCAGCTCTGCAGGCAGAGCAGAGGGATTTTTAACCACTCCTGGGAGCAGCAACTTGTTCCACTGGCACAGTCAGATCCAGAACATCTGTCCACAGCCTCAGAGAATATGTATGATGCTATGGGGATAGAACGGATAACAGGTTTTACTGGACAACTGACTCAAAGAAGCAACCTCTTTGGCGTATTCAGGGCTATTTTTGGTCATATCCAGCCCCTGGGATGCACCAAGCCAGCAAGGAACTTGCAGCAGGAATAAAAAGCAAAGCTGTACCCTGATTCAAGGCTGGAAAAACTATCCTCCAGCAGCTCCTCACATGAAATAGGGTCCACAGGACTGTGATAAGTCTTACCAAGGAACAAACGCACACTTCCAGCCTCAAAACTTTCTGGATAAATTGCTTGTTAGTGAAAGTGCAGTGGAGTGCCCTGGGAAAATAATGTAATGTATCAGAGGACTGAGCTGCTGGTCAACTCAAAGTGAAGAGGAAAGGTGCAAAACCACCTAGTACTTGTCCTATCCTTATCTAAAACTCAGAATTGATATGTCAGACACTGCCAAGCTCTGGAATTCAGCCTGGCATGCTGCCAGCTATGCCCCAAAAAGCTATTGGCGAAAAGAGAGCAAAACATCTTACCAGCTTCTTTCTGGGGCCAGACTCCATGTAGTAGGCATATGGATATGTGTACTGCAGGGTGTAACGACACTGTTAGGGAGTGGAAAGAAGAGAGAGAAAAGAAGGACAAGAGTCTCAGACTTGGAAGTCAGCACAGTCACCTCTGTGTGACAACTACAGGCTAAGAAGCTACTTTCTGACAAGGACAACTGGACACTTCATGGTGGAATGTCCCACACCTTCCTTGGAAGGACTTGTGCAGTTACAAGTATAACTTTGTGGAGGTCACTTCCAAGTAATTTTTGGCTAGTTCATGTCCTATGCCAGAGATACTGTCCCACATGCTCACAATCCCTAAATTCCTTTTCTCACTTCCTGTTGTGAATTTAGCATTCTGGTGTGTATTCTCTTCTCCATGCCAAACAAGACACAACTACCCACCTTAGCAAGTAGTTTTGCAGCATTTTGTAGGTATTGCCAGTCTATCCATGTTCCCAAGTTGTTCATAACTCTTTCTTGGATTTTCTCCTGGATTCGCTGGTACGTCTGTGCCTCCAGCTGTAGGCTTTTATTGTGATTCTCCCACTGCAAGGGGTGGGGAGATGGGTGAAAGAAAAAAACGGCATGAGACCAGAGTACTGCTGCTGTAAAAGCACAAGCACTAGCAAGCAGAAATCGATGTGGAGCAGGAGTCCAGCAAGGCAATACATGCTGTGGGAAAGAACAGTGAGGAAGCACCTCCGGTAGCACGTGGCGGAGGCTGTACACAACAGACTGACAGGAGCAGAGAGCAGGGAGCAAACCCAGCTCCTCGGAGTGGGTATGTCCTCAGGTCACACAATGACCTCGTGTCTAACAAGATGGAAAGTAAAGGTGATTCACCTACTTAAAGGATTTCTACAGAAAGATCAAGAGCTTAAACAAAATTTCACACGGGCTCAGAAAATTCCAACATGTGCACATAGCAAACGTGGCCATTTCCCAAAGCCTGTTGGCCTGGACAGCCAGGAATGAAAACATTTATTTACCACAGGACTTGGCTCATGGTGTGAAGAATAAACTCATTTTAATGGAGGAAACTGACACATAGCAGCACTTAATCTCTACCACGTTCTCTTCTAGAGATGCTGCTCTAGAATTTTGGATGGCCAGGTGCATCGAGCCTGCTGTGTGGACATAGATGCTCTGACAGCAACTTTTGAAAATGTGATTACATAAAATTTTAGGCAAACTTTGCTATAAGCCAATGAATCTTTGAACATGGCAGAGTTTATTTAGTCTTTGTCTCCATAAAGACATATTGCAAGGAACTGAAGTTCCCCTGTCCTGGAAAGAAATGATTGGAACAGTATCTATCTACTGCAGCAGTATTCAGCCTGCAGGAAAATGGTACAGTGGTGGCACACGGGTAATACTCATTTTCTCTAGCATGAGGAAATATAGGAACAAATATGATTTGCTTGGGTACAACATTACTGGTTCAGATGGGACTTGCAGGGCAGGATTTTGAGTGAAAAACAACAGGGCCTGAAAATTCTGCACAGATTCTCTTTGGGCAGTTTCTTGCACGGAGATTGCTGGCAATGACCTTTGCACCAGGCAGGGAGCATTAAAAGGCTACAGCAGCTCTGGCCAAGGAGATGTCTCCTACCCTCTCAAAATAGAACAAGTACTTCTTAAGGGCCTCCCTGGCCTGTGCTTGCTGACTCTGGTTTACAATATCAGGATTCTCTTTGTACCGACTGCATTCGTAGTACTCGCTGCCATGAGTCTTCCAGTCTCCCAGACACATCCAGCAGAAGTCTGCAGAAAACAGTGAAAAATCCACTGTGATGCACAGAAAAAACCTCAAAGAAAGAAAAGCTTCAGGAGACACAGCCCATCTGTTTTCACGTATTTCTGGTAGGCCACAAAACATACATTTTGTATCATCTTGCATAATGGAACACAATAATGAGCCAAAAATACCAGCCTGTCTTGAAGACTTTCATTGTACAGCCTCTCATGCAACTAGGGCAAGTAAATCCTGAAGTGCTGCATCCTGTACACCAAGACCAATGGGCAGAACCGTACTTGCGCTCTGCACAGGCTGTCACTCTAGATTAAAGAAGAGGCAGGCTGCAGTCTTATCTACGAGTTGCATCCTCCCCACCACTGGCACACTGCCCCACATGGACCTCTGGCTGAGTAAAATACAAACAATCAAATCCAAAAGTGAACTAACTCATGCAAAAGAAAGTCTGCCCTCAGTTCTCCCGAGCAGGGAGCTACCCAGGTGAGCTCAGGTATCAGTAGTTTATGACACTTCAAGTTAGGAGCCACTGAATTGGGAAGGAAGTGGAGGAAAGAGAGCGACAGCAAAACCCACGTGACAGTTTCCTTACTTCAGAGTGAGGCTGTGAATGTTCTAAGGAAAAAAGATGGAAATTAAGTTGCTACAATAGGAATCACTTTTGTGTTACTTATAATGAGAGACTGAAATTGTATTGCCAGAGTTCACCAGCCTTCTTGAGTGCTAGTCACCATGGTACCTTGGCACTTGCCTGCTCACCCTTTGTCACAGAGCTCCATCAAAGCACATCCAGTGCTGCTGAGGACCCCAAAGCAAAGGAAATGAGAAAGGACAGTAACTTTTAATCATTTTTGAAATAAGGTTCTGATATTATAGTCTTTCCGAATTTGCAAGGCTCGCTCTAAGGCAACAGAAATTAATTCTGCCATGAAAAGGTAAGTGCAAGAACGGGCTGTCATTTCGTAGGGCAACACAATGGGCCAAAGACACTCAGGTTGCTAACTGCACAGGAGTGGGCTGAGAAGTCCAACAGATAATGTTACGCAAAACAATTCACAGCTCTTGCAGTTTCATGTGGGTTGAAGCTCATTATTTCCATCACTACGCAGAAAGACTTAAGCTGATCTGAGTAAGTGGCTCAGTTCTGCCAGTATTTTCAGCCAATGACAAATGCAATTAAATGGAAAGCATTTAATACTCGTGTCTGATATGGATTGCACTGTTAATTTTAAGGCAGAGATGGACGCTTCTCTACATAATGGACATGTCAGGGAGAGGGAGCCAAACTAGCACTGAATCAGAACCCAGCTGAGATCACAGCCAGTGAAAATGAAAAACAAATGAAGCTATCACACTCAAATCTGTAATCAATATTCTGTTCACCTTTTACGAAGGGGGAAAAATATTTCAGTCAATGGTCACAATTTGTCTTCATACCACAAAAAAAGGAAAAGAGTATCACTAACAAACACTGTAGACAAAACTGCTTCCAAATCCTACTTACCATGCTTGCATTTGGAGCATTGCTGAAAAAGAAGAGACAGGAGGCACTGGTTAGGGGAAAGTGGGGAAAAAAAGATTTTGCTTAGAACAAGGAAGGTCTGATGTGTTCAGGGAATTGCTCACCATGTGATTGCAGCCTCCGTTCTTTTCAATACAGATATTGCACTTGGGACACTGGGAAAACAGAAGCATTTGTTAGATCCAACTCTCTCTAGCAGCCCTCTGGAGAATGTCAACACTTGCATGATTATTCCCCTCCTGCTTTTAAATACACGCATATATGAGAATATTAACATATATATACCCTGCCTCCCACCAATTCCTGACAGCTCCAGTTAAACAGAGGCAGAAAGGCAAAGCCAGGGAAGTTATGCTGCGGCACTGGACTGCTTGCTTAAGAAAAATCTGCTGTTGCTACTCCTTGCAAAACTGAAGGTCTCTCTGAGTTACCATTGAGAAGCTGCTCAGGCATAGGGGCACAGTTAGTTCTTGTATGACAGTAGCTTCCACAGCTACTTTGAGTACAAGGAAATGAGCACTATATCCTGCCTTCAGCAGCCACAAACAGGTGACAACTTAGCTCCCTGCAGAGAACCTGGCTGACCACCATGAGAGCTGCACACTTCTTTGCTCCAATGATGCCCGGGAGTGTCAAGTTCAGTTACGTTTTAGGGGCTTACAATGGATGAAGTGAGTCTTGCTGTTTTCTATAAATTTTAAACGGCAGACAAAATGTATGCCAGGGCAATGCTGAATATAACAGAACCTCATTTCTATAAAAGAGCATAGCAGAGACAATGCCACCACACGTGGACGTCTTCAGAGAAAGATGGGAATTTAAAATCCCTAGTACCCACTTTCCTAACACAACTGAAGCTTGTGGCTAATTAGCACTGTCACAATTGTCATTGGCTATGGTAGAGCAAATGCCAGCTAAGAACTGTTTCAAAGTCAGGCCACAAAATCCCCCAAAGATATTAAAAGTTCCAATCTGCAGACAGCTAATGTAGAGGATAAAGGTAGTACATCTATAACTTTAAAAGACTGTTCTATAGGTAGTATTATATATTATGCACTCTAGGCTGTTTCTTCTTCTTACATCTAAATCTACTAGAAGTAGTTCAATGTCTAACTTACAGACTTTATCTACCCCATTTTACTGTCCTTGTCAAATCAAGACTATGTCCCTCACTTTCAGAGTACTCCACACAGTTGTTCAGGTTTAAACACTACTAGTGCCTTATTTGGTACTGACTCTGCACTTACTACACTCCCTCCTTCCATTGCAAATACATCTCCACTGATCATTTCAAAGTAGCCACAACTCTTCTGCCTGTGGGAGGGCAGCACACCTGGCTGCCAAAGACATTCCCACTAGGCCTGGAATAAGGATCGCCAGGTCCTTACTGCAGGAGGGAAGCTGGACTTCTCACGCACAGCGTTCCCAAGGCATTCAGTCGTGTTCTGTCACAGTCTCTAGAGAGCTGTGAGAATTTGCAGTCTGCGGAAAAGCAGCACACAATGCTATGTATTTGCAGAATTGTATCTTGCTTCCCAGGCAGGACTGGAGGACAAGAAAAAGCATGCAGGTGCTGGTCCTTACATCTTTAGTGTGAGCACTGATGTAGTTGGCTGTTTCGGAGTCATCTGCACACTTGGTGAGCCATTTCCGAATGGTAGCACAGTCTGTGGGTGCGTGGTACATCTGCCGACATTTAAAGCTTAATAGGGGGAAGGGGAGGAAAAAAACCATCTGTTTATTTCCAAGGAAGTGACTCAAGAATCGAGGTTTGCCTGATCACCAAAATCTGGGAGGCCAAGCGAGGGTAAGGGATGCAAATGCACTTGTGTATTACCAGAGTGCAAAGACCAAGGCTGGACTCCGATAAACCCCCACCCTCTTCTGCAGCAGCTGGAGTCAGGATGAGAGTGAACTGAGGCCATCTCTGACAATCACGTGTCTGAGGGCTGATACATCCCTCCCGAGAGTCTACCTATGTCTGCTCTAACATGACGGCAGAGGCCTGAGGCGTATCAGTGGCTTTACAAGTAGACTGACTTCAGTGGTAGGTATCAGGCACCTGCGTTAGCATGACCAGCCCCATATGCACTTGAAGTCAGACAAGGAACGTTAGCGTTCCTATTCAGCAGAAATGTATGCTCACATGAGCTCCAAAACACACCAGACACACTGGGAGTCAAATACTTGTAATAAACTTAAAAACTTAGATAGCAGCGAGGTCTCCACATCCATTACCAGAATCTCTACCAGTCACTATGTCTGTACCACAATTTGTAACCTAGCCAAAATATGAGAACAGTAGATTTGTAACCCCTTCATTACTGAAGCCCTGCATTCCTTGCTTGTCAGAACACCCAGCTCCCAAGCAGTCTAGCGACCAAGGGGACGGCTGACCACCTGCAGAAGTCAGATCCCAAGTGTCCAATTTCTCAAGCTAACTCAAGTTACAAACAACTCTTGCAAAGCATTTGAGATGCTTCTACACACTGAAACTGCTGGCAAGCAAATGGAGTAGCTCTGAGGACAAGCACACATTTTGCCCATGATCTTTAACCTTTTCTGTTTCTTACCAGAAGACCTCATTGCAACGATTGCACTGCACTCGCCGGGCTTTTGGCTCTTGTACCTGTATGACCATAGGGCAATCTGCACCAGGACACAGCTGCAGCTGGTAATGGCTCTGTGAACATACCAGGGCAGTAAGATCAGTAGTGGGTGCAGAAGAGCATTATCTATTCAAGTTTAACCATGCCTCTCCTCAAAAACATACAAGTCAGATATTTCTTGTTCAAAAAGAGTGAAGAGTGTCACCAGGTCTTGGCTAACAGAGCAGATAAGCCTCTTCCACATTAGGAGAGGGAGCCTTAGTTACAGGTTCTCTAGAACAGGGAATTCAGAGATCCATAGGCCAAGTAAACAAAACAACACAACCATAAGATGCCACCGAGACACTGAGCAAACAATTTTACTTCATTTGAGCTCCTTCCCCATCCTCTCCTTATGCCTCAGAATGTATTCAGCTGTCCTCCCAAAGGGTATCTTATTAAAGCAAGGTGACAACACTCTGTCATCCTGCTCTGCAGCTTCTTGAGTGTTCCCAGTTACCAGAATGCTCCTGCACATTGAACTCTAACAATTGCTGCTTTCATTTCAAAAAACCTCATATAAAATCTTACAGAGCAAGTAGACTCAGCTGGGCTACACTAAGATGAGGGACTTCTTTTTCAGAATCTAAAATATCTATGCAAGAGCAAGAAGGACCTTAAAACTCAAATTGAAGATTGATGTTTGGAGCTCTCAGCTGCAACATTCTGAGAATTCTGAAGCACCGGCCAAGGAGTCACTGGGTGACCTTACAGCCAAATTTACTTTGGCAACCTGCTAGAGCATTTTGTCAGTGAGGCTGTCCTACAGGAGCAGCCACATCATGTTTATTGGGGACAATTTTGCTGCAGTTCCTGCAGTTCTAATCAAAGATGCAAGACACTTCAAACTAAATTTCTGCAAGTCATTTGTGAATTGAGCCAGAGTATTTTAAAACTGAAAAAAACAATACCTCAACATAGTCCCTGAAGAGGTAGCGCCTGTATTTGTCTTTCAGCTCTTCACTAGGCAGCAGTGGAAACACAAAGTCTTCTGGTGTCCGAAGCGGGCAGTCCTGAGCCATACAGGAGACCCCTGAAAAGAGAAAGCAACATTTTAGCACAGTGCGACTTGTACTAAGCAGTGAATGCACAGAGAGCATTCAACAGTTTCCTAGGTGCCATCTGTTGTTGTGGCAAGAGAGACACAACTGTGAAACAAATCTACCAGAGCTGCTGAAAAGCTGAAGCCCAACTGTCTTCACTGAAAGATGACAGGGCACACGTGCGTCAGGACAAGTAAGTGCTTCAACCAGAATTTACAAGGTCAGATACTTAAAGTAGAAAATTGCATGCTACTGCCATGCCAGCATGAAAGACAGGCTAGGAAAAGCCCAAAGCTGCTCTGGCAACTACCGGCTTCTACTCAACACAAAGGGAACAGCAAGCACTCCAGAGACAGTGCAACAATACATCATGAGAGATGGAAAATCAAAATGCAGTAGATTTGCTCCTTTTAACTTGTTACAGTCATGTTCTTGGCATCACAAGGGGAGAAAAGCAGCAAATGGATCTATGGACTTGCACGTTTTGTCAGGCAGCGCTCTCCTGGTGGTATGCCAACGCTAACCAGGGACTCGGGTAAGACCCCTTCTTCAAGTCAAGTTTGTCACAAATACTCATTCCATGCTCTTTTTTCTCATTACTAAGATGTTTTAGACCAATTCAGCCAGTCATCATCACAACAGCCAACACGGGAAACAGACCCAGCACCATGTCCGCCTTGAACTCACCGACTCCAACACCATCCTTGACGAGCACTGTACAATGCTGCTCCCAACAGCTGCGGCAGAACTGGTGCTGACAAGCCAGAGAGAGCAAGTTCTCCTTCCGGACAAACTGCATGCACACTGCGCAGTGATGGGAGGAATGTACCATTGCCTGGGAGAGAGACACATCAGATTACAGCAAAAGCATCCCAGCTCTCCCAGAGTAGTCTCACCTCATCCACAGGCAACTGCATCACCTTCGTCATGACAATGGTCTTGTGTGAGCTCCAGGCCAGAACAGGTTCATAAGCAGCTGGTGTGTTGGGGTGCTGCATGGCCCCAGTCAGTCCTTCTGAAGAACCAATTTGATCTCACGGAGCACAACAAATTGACAGTCACTGAACTGCTCCTGCCTGTAATCTAGTGCTACCCAGAACTCACCTTTACTTTTCTGGTTCTTACTCTCACTGTGTTTGAAAAATGAGGAAATACATAATTGCATTAGTCCTTTCCTGAATTTACTGATATTCTTTGTTAGCTGGGTCAGACTCTATCACTGTTCCACAGGTCCTGGAGAGCAGCTATATCTGGAAGCAGATTTAGCAATGCCCTTTTACTGAACTTCGGGTAAGAGGAGAGACAACTGAGGGTGCAGCAAGTACAGTGTTTACACAGAGGGGAAGGGGAGTTTCACAGACCATCATCTCACATCTCTTATCTTCTGCCTACACTACATTTGGCAAAGTAGGCATCATCCTTTCATCTGAAAAGGATTAGTGGGTTTGTTTCAAGTCAGGCATAATCCTGGTATTGCTTCACCAAAGCGTTGGGAAGCACTCTGGATCTCCCCGTGGAGAGCGCAGAGCTAATCCCTAGACACAGATCTAGCCTTCAACACACCTCGGCTCACCCTTGGGACCTGAAGAACTAGGTCTAGCACAGCATCTTCAAAAGCAAGGCTCTACAAAGCTGTTAGGAGGAGTTTATGGTCCTATTTTGCCTTTCACAGAAGAGTCGTATAATCTCCTCTCATCTACTTAAACTTTACCACTCTGTGAGAAGCCTGTGTGATGTAGCCAGTTTCCATGCCTAGCTCTGCATGCCAGAGAATCTGAGGAGCCGGAGCATGATGTGCAGCCACATGACCAACAGAGCTTGTTTTATGGCATGACCACATGAAAAAGGAAATAATGTGACTTTGTTTTAAGTAGCCTCACTTACGAACCAGAGTAAGATTCACCGAGTCTGCAACTGCACTGATTGCCTAGAACAACTGTGCAAGTCGAACACTACACGCACTACCCCAAACCTTCATGAGCTGTCCATCCAAGCTCACCACTACAGCTTCTCCCTATAGGGCCAGCTGCTCTACAGACACTCAGTACGAGCATCTGAGAGAGGTTGTGGAGTCTCCTTCTCTGGAGATTGTCAAACCTGCTTTGGCACAGCGGGGCTGGACAAGATGATCTCCAGACGTGCCTTCCAACCCCTGCTGTTCTGTGATCTGCCCCCAGAATACCGTTATTCTGCATTAGGAGCCGAAGCACAGAGCAACTTGCCCTTTCACATACAGAAAGCCTGTAATGAATTGCCTACCAAACCAAGTTTGTAAAGACTTTCACCTTTCAACTGTGGTATCTTTCTTCCGCAAATGAAATCATCATTGCAGTGGAGAGTACTTAAGTGACAGCTGATACAAGATTCAGACATATCTCAAAATACATGGATGAATTTGCAGGTATGTCAAATAAAAAAAAATATCTTTCTTCTGGTCTCCAGGCTGATAATTTGAGTCCATGAAGCTTACTCCTGTCAGCTGTTTCAGCATTTTCACTGTCTACTGGTTACAAGTCAGCTCAGATGCCAAATCAGGCTTTTAAAATCTCTCCCCACCCCCCACAACTCAAAGAGTGTTTCTCAGATGCAGTATTTTATCACTTAAAATCTGATGCACAGCAGTATCTTCTTGGTGTAACTGTGGATTGTACCACAACACCCACCGTGAAGGAAACCTGTAAAGATTGAACAGGAAGTCTCTAAATAGCAGGGGTGGACATGACACCGGTATCTAAAGACCTGTGTAGCCCCGGCTGCAAAACACACGCTGTTGGTTCAAATATCGCTACTGACTGGCTCAGCAGCAATCACTGGGAGACTTGGCATAAGCAGAGCAGTGCAGCGAACAGTCATCTCAGGAATAAAAAACATTTAAAATCTCCCTGTTCCAGCCACAGAGAAGCTCTGTTCCCTCTGTGCAGCCAGAGCTTCCCCTGAGTGTCTTTTACACTGAGAGCAGAAGTGGAAGAGGTAGCCAAGCCCATGCACTCTGCTCCTTCCATTGTGTGCCATCACTCATGCCAAAAAAATGAGCTTAATTTTCTTGAGGCAAGTAATTCTTGAACACTACCTGCTAGACAATAGCAAAGCTGCTTTTTAAATGTTAGACATCTCTTGAATGCACTCTCATTTCAGAAGTAAACCTTGAGTTAGAGTGTTGGACCTGAGTTTGCAAAGGGTTAATCTAGGACAGACTATGCCATTAGTAATGCAATCCTCCTCGGAGGTGGGTCAGAGGTGTCTGCCAAAGGAACAGACCAAAATAGTTAGCATACTTACATGTTTGGATGAGGTGGGCTGAACTCGTGCTTCTACTAGCAATTGGGCAGCGTTCGACTTGTGCCTGAAAAGGCAATTGAAGAATGATCAAATACATTTCTGAAGACATTTTGCTTCGTTAAATAGATCCTTCTTGCCTGATTAACTAAGACTCCGTGCAAATGTAGGGTTGGTTTCAAAAAGGAAAGCAGAAAGGTGTCCTCTGCCAGGCTCCTTCACATAGTGACCTGAACTCTCATCAAAACTTCATGAGAGTTTCCTCAAAATCAGAAAGAGGAATAGTACTTCTCCCAGCAATAGATTAACATTTACCTCATACTCCTTGATGAATATTTTTTAATTCTTTTTGAAGCTAAGATTTTCCATCCATGCTCCTACAGCAGACCTAAGCCACTGCCCATAATAACACACTCCAGCGTGGCTCCTGTCTGTCTCCTACTCCTTTGCAAAATCAAGCTATCCTGGTTAGGTCTCACTTTGACTCCACTCTATTATCTAGTTACATATTTACTCTGTGACAGATTATCACCCTTTAGGCATATGAAGCTGTCTATCAGCAGCCTTAGAATTAAACATGTTTCGCTGTTTGAGACTTCCATTGCAGAGGGATGTTTATATCTCAATGAATGCAGAAATAGCAGCATCGCTCTTGTGACCATGCTGTAAATCCTCCCTCCTCTCTAGCACTTTTTAGTTGATAATGTCCCTTCATACCAAGACAGAAGTTCAAGGATCAGACCAACTGGAGAACAACTTGTAAAGTCACAGCTTTAGAAATAAACCCTTCCCCAAACTTCCTCTTGTTTAAATCTCCTTAGTTATCCTGCAGAATCGACCTGAGCTGCTATGCAGGAATCTCACCCTCCACATTCCCTAGAGAAAAGCTTTCACAGGATACATGGTAACCAATGAGCCAGTCACCAAAGATGCTGCAACCTTATCCATACATGAGATGCATTTCCCATATGTTCTTTGAAGCTGCTGGCTACCGGGCCAAAAATGGCATGGCAGAATGAGTCAGACTGATATGCTCTCTATTTTCAGACAATGTTCGGTTTGGAGCCAGTATTTTCTGGAGGGGCTGCCAGAGAGCAGTGCCTCCTGACACACTTCCTGTACATGTTTGGGCAGAGTCTGAACCCTCCCTTTGAAATCAGTTGGAGGACTTTGTTACACTGATACTGACCAAGCAACAAAGGGGCTGCACTTCTCAGTTCTCTCAGACCATCTTCTCCTGCTCCCCAAATGCTAGTCAGCTTGGGGGAAAAAAAACAAACCGCTTGTGTTCAGGAGGCGCAAAATCTTCAATGTGAATGCAGTACTAAAGAATGCATCAGCATAGGTTCAGTGCTCCTTTATGATTTAGGGCTTTTATGTTGAAAACAGAGTAATTGTTAAATAAATAAAGATGCAGCACACTCAACCTGTTATCTCAAAGTTTAAGCTAAATGCATTTACAGGGTTCCCAACGTGACAATTCCACAGACTGAAAGACATTCACCACCGCTACCCGTTCCCTGCTTAGAAATATCTTGCAGGCAATACAGCCTCTGCAAAACAGGGGTTTTCCTTTGCTCTCTGGATGAACAGCAGGGCCTGTTTTCAGGTTCAAAGATGCTTGTGAAAAAGACACCTACACACCACCCTGAGCATTCCTGCAAAGCAAGGGGGAAAAGCACTGTGCACAGAAGAGGTAAGACTATTTACACTTACCTTTCCAAAATCTCTGAGATTTGCCAGTGGAAACTAACTAATACTAGCTTTGCAACAGCATGTGATACCTAGAGGGAAAAGAAAATAAAAAGTCATGTTAGGCATATTTTGAGGCCACATCTCAGCTTAGGACTACAATCTTCTTTTAAGATCAAGAAGTTGTACAAACTCGGTACAATATCCCAGGGACACTCAATTCTCATCTAACCACTACTGTTCACAGCCAGTGCATCTGGAATACACAGGTTGGGATGAAGCGTGGATGTACCCAAACTAACTCACGCAGGTAATCACAAAGAGTGCAGAGAGCAAGGACTCAAGAATTCACTGGATTAATTTAACTGCTCATGGAAGCCCCAAATCCAGTCCTGACTGTTGTCAATGCTTGAGAGGCCCTGACCAGACTGGGTGGAGGGTCCTCGCTATGTGTGTAAAGTAGGAACCACAGGAACTATGTCCATGCAGAATTGCTTGCGTTACATGGACTCCTGGCAAGCACTAGCACAGTCTGTGCTAGCCCAGGCACCCTCTAGAACACTACAATATGACATTCAAAATCATGTTACAAGGACACAAGCAAACAAGTTCTCCTTTACTTCTATACACTAGTTTATTTCAGAATAAAACAGACTGGTCTGCGAGCACAAAAAGGTTCTTACCAATCAAGACCACAGGCATCTGCTGAGCTGCTGGACCTTCAACCTACCTCTTGACCCCTTCATGCCTTTACTAGGTCCAAGGAGTTCAAACAAAGCAGGTCTCCTGCAAACAAGACACTTCTTCCAGGGGGTTTCAGAAGGATCATGACCCCTGCCTCCTCACTCCTCTCTGTGCTAGGAAGCACATGACTAAGACCAGTGGTCTGCACATTCTGCATTCAAACACCCTCTGACGTTAAAGGGCTCTACCTCCTGCGCTCCAAGACAAGCTATCACCGTAGCACCTTTCTTTCTACTGTACACAGAAAACACAACTCCTTCCATCCCAGCTACAAGAAGAGCTCCTTTTTTCTCCCAGAGAAGCTGTCAGTCTCAATTGTCAGATGAAAAGCCATAAGCCTTCTTGAATCCTGCTACAGGTGAACCACAGGATCCAATGTACTGGTAATACAGACACAGCAACCTCAACACAACCCTGGAGGGAAAAACAAGCAGTGGTCACTCTTTCTCCAAAACACAGACACTGCACAGCCAGGGACAGCATATTTATTACTCTTCGAAATCCACCCCACCAAGGAGGTGAGGTTTCACAACACAACTGACCTATTCCTGCCACATGATACTGCTCTGGTCCCACACTGGCACGTGGCAGCACTGGACAGTTGGTTCAGCGAGCTAAACCAGCGCAGCACCAATACACAACACAGCCAGGGCTTTACCTGGCTCTTAACCACTGCTACTTTCTGCTTTGCCCACTTTGCTGGCCCGTAAGAAATCCCAGTAATAAAAGAGCAATTTTCAACATTCAAATAATCTTTTTTTCTAGAAGAACTGAAGCATTAGCTCATGCTGTGTAAGATCTGGTATGTCACCTTCCTTGACTTTAGCAGTGACGTGACCCTCAGGAAACAAGGGCTGCCCAGGCAGCTCTTCCCTTCCTCCCAGCTCAGAAACCTGGGATCTGATGGAGCGCAGCATGCGGGGCTGCTGCTGACAACACAGTCTGCTCCGGTTCATACGGATTAAGTACCACTGCCAGCCTTGGATGGGTTGTTACCTTAACCCACCAGCCTGGCAGACCCAGACAGACACCTTTGACTTGCTTGTACAAGGAAGACTTCTGCATTTTGGGTTTGTAAAACAAGCGTCAGGAATGCGGTCTCTACAAGACTGGCTTCCTGCAAATGCAAACCACATGCTAATGAATCATTCCCTAACAGCAATGAAATTATTTCTCAGTAGCAGTAAGGAAGAACTACCATCCTGACAAAAAAACAAACCACCAGACTTAAATGGGAAGTTCATCTGTAACATATGAAAATGCGTAATTTTTCAGTTGGATTTTCAGAGCCTGAGGTGTAGCATCTGTTGCTACATCATGACTCCATGAACTCCATAAAGTTACTTGATCCAAAAGGAGGAACCAAGTACATTCTAGAATGAATATGTATAGGAAGAGAAATCCAAATACCAGCATACACATTTCTGAAATCTAACAAACTATCGTAACAGATTCAAATGCTTTTGAGTCAAATTGCCAGGCAAAATGTGGGATTTATGTTCCAGAAATATGCCAGATTAACAGATCTAGAAGAATAATGGAACTTCTGTGACCATTCCTATTTTGTTCCAACTGCAAGCACTGACTGGATCAGCTGTAGTGTTAATTTTATTACTTCAATCATAAAAGCATCCAAGAATAAAACATTTTTGACTCATAAAGCCAGGGTCATGACATGAGTCCATTTTCATAAAATCCCTGAAGGAGAAAAGTTTTTTATTCTGCCCGATTGAAGTGCATGCTATCTTGCAAAAAAGGTCCCAGAGTCAGCCAGTACCCGCAGTCTGCGTGGCATGGAAGTACTTGTTCCTACACATTACCAATAGATAACATTCAAATTGTAAGAAAGAGGGATGGGAGAGGAGCACACAACTGATGAGGCTGGGGCCGTGGGCCATGTCTGCTGAGTGGAGTCTCACCCCATTACAATCTATGTCCTGCTCACCTACAGCAAGGCTGGTACTTCAGAAGGCAATCATGAATCAGGGGCCAACGCTACTGGAGAGAGTCAAGAAAACAAGCATAGGAAGAAAAACAAGTGTTTAACAAAAGCCTGCTTCTATTGATTAGCGGTGCTTCCCAGTCTCTTCAATGATTGTACGTTCACAATGAGTGAATGATTGTACCAAGTCAGCCAATTCTTCCACAATAACACCCTAGAATAATTGAAGTATTTCTTTGTAAGCAGAAGCCAAAACGTGCTGAGCACAGAAAAATACCACTGCCATCAGAAGTTCAGTTCCTATGTACATAATTCATTACCTTACAGCACTGGAGGAGCAATGTACAGAAGCTGATGATACCGGCTGAACTATCAGAAGACATCGCTGCCACCCACTGCAGCCTCGCAGCTTAGGAACCAAGCCTCGGTTGCTGTTCAGGCACACTGTCCAATACGGCATCTCCTGGACACCCAGAAGTTTCACACAATGAAAGATCTCAAACTTATATCAGAAAGAGCTATGATTCAGCCCCCTGTCAGTCAGTCACCAGGTGCCACAAGAATCTTGGGTTATCTAGGAACAATGATGCTTTGTCTCAGACACAAAACAAATAAAAAAAGATGCCTTTGATAATTCATTGGCTTTAACTTTCCTATTCTCATTTCAGAATACTAAGATTCCAGAAAAGATAGTGAGATAGCCCCACTTGAGTCTAGCTGGTAGCAGGTCATTTCAGTAGAATACTTCCAGAGACCACAGTGCAGAAGGAAATGCAGATTCTAGGTGTTGCATTTCTATTTTAATTTTTTTCTGCAGCTGATGAATTGTGCCAATACTTCTACACAGCTTAACCTCTCCAGAACTCTTCTAGCTGGGATTAAATTTATTAAAGTTTCAAAGATGAAATCTGAAAGTAGTAGTCATCCTAAATTTTTTCTTTCATTCCCTCGTTCTCCTTTCCCCATTTTCTCACCATCAGCTTAAAACTTTCAGATCTAAGATCAGCTCAGTCCAAATCTGAACCTGGAAAATTTCAGACTAAAGACCAGGCTCCTTCCTTCATGATGGGGTGGGCAAAGCTGAAGAGAGAGGATCTCATCCAGTCTGCACCTTAAAACAGGAATTTGGTCACCTCAGAAGCCTCTTCCAAATCTCCACCAGCTTAACTCTGACTTACCAGTGACAGAAATCTGCCAGAAACGGGCACAAAACCCTGACGTTTATCACTGCATTGGGAAATGGGCGTAGTGTCTATACACACAGAAAGGGTGCCAAGAGGAAGCTGCTCTGCACAGAAAAGATTCCACAGGAGTTGTAAAAAAACTCTGAAAATTTACATAGCGCTGGAAAAAAAATAGATTCTGAAAGTAGAACAAAGAAGTAATGTCATTGCATTAAGCACAGCTATTCTTTTTCTGGAAGACAGCACAGTGGGTTTTTTTCTTATTATTTCTATCTCCATTTATCTCTTGGGTTCTTTACTATCCAAGATAAGCAAAAATTCTCACACTTCTGAAGCGTGAGAGAGAGCCTGGCACTCTTTAGGACAGGACAATATCAAAAGAATTTGCAAAAAAGCTCTGCAGGTACCTTGCTGGGTTTAGAGAGCTCTAAGACAACAATGTCTCAACTTGCTTCCCTAGATAAGCGAAGTTGTTTGAAGAGCTAAAGTTTCATCTCTCTCCAGCAGAAAATCTTTTCAGCCATGCCACTTTGACAGTTGCTAATTCAGACAGAAATGTTTCCTAAAAGCTAAAAAAACACCATCTTTTGTAGAGCTTACATTCTACAAAAATTGTTCATGCATATTTATGTCGCGTGCATATCTCATGAGTTCATTTCACTTCTCTCCAAGGGATGGCCTACTTTTGGAGGTGTGTTTCAATCCTCACTTCTGCAGAGATATGGTATCAGGAATTTAAAAACAAGAATCATCACATGATTCTCAAAGAGATTCAATTCAGAATGAGTTGGAGATATTATGATCAGGTTGGAGCTGACATCCCATGGCTTAGCACCAAGCTGACAATTCCTGTTAGATCAGGGTTGCGCTGAAAAGTCTGGCCAAGATGAACACAAACCTGCCATAAAGAAATGCAGCTTCCATTTCTTGTCTTTCCCCTAATCAAAGGTTTTTCTACAAATAGATTTTTGCAAATAGGATTATTCTTGAGAAGCATTTCTTTTAATCCACAAATAGTTTTTCTTAGTTGTACAAGGGAAGGATGAACTTGGGAAGGTATTGTTTTGTGTCCTGCATCAAAACTTCTAAAAACACATTTCTTAAATTCTTCACAACGGTTAAAAAAAACACAAAGCAACAGCCTCTGGAGTTGGTGGTGATCAAAACGGAGACTGGATTGAGTTAGTGGCAGAGAAGAATAGCACCTTAGAAAGAAACTAATTTGTATTGAATAATTTTGCTGGAAAAAAAAAATCCTTTCTGATATGCTTTTACTTATGGATACTGGCGTAAAGAAAGTGACCAACAAATGGAAAAAAACCTATTTTATATTCATTTCTCCTGTGGAAAGGAGATCTGACTACCTCCATGCCCCACTGGAAAAATATCTAACTGCCCTGTTTTTACTGGAGGATTTACAAAGAAAACTGCAGAAATGTTAGGACTTAAGATGAAACAAAAGGGCAACCAAAAAGCTTTTTTTGGACCACATTTTCCCCTTTGCTTTGATCTATCTCTCTTTTAAACAGACTCCAATATACAATCCTGGTAGAAAACTCATGATGCTGCATGGGCCTCAGTTGTGATTAGCATTACCCGCCATAAACACCCCAAGTCTGGTAGCAAAGTCCTCTGTATCTGCTACAGCTTTCTGGGCATCAGAAGGTCATTTTCAAAACTGAACTCAAATTATTTTAACTTATCAGTAAAAAAAAAAAAAAAAGACAAAGTTACAACAACATCAGACACCCTCCTTTTTCTTCTGGGTTCAGTCAAGATTAAAGAAAGAGTGAAAAAAAGCCCTCCATCTCTGGTTTCACTCACAGTATTGTTTACAATGTCTAACACTTCAGCCCCTCTCCTGATTACCAACTGCAAGCTGCACCAGGGAAAGAAACACAACAATTTAGAGTCTGTAGCTGCATTCTCAATACCATGGAAAGGTCTTGACAAACAGCACTACACGAGCTCTGCTTCATCACAGGGTTTTAATCTGCGCCCTGTCACTCACCCTCTGGCACGCACAGACCTGGTGTCAGGCTGCAAGATTAGAAGCATATTTAGGAGGCAGTGTGCAATTTGGGAACGACACATCCTGCTGGTGTTACACACACAGCTTGTGAAGCCGTCAGCGCACAGCCTAGATGGCCACATACTGAAGAAAGGGGATCTCGGGTTAAATTCTAACTCCTTCTCCACACTTAGACATTGCTTTAATCCAACCGTTCTCCTACACAGGACAGCCACAATTTTAGCTGCAGCTGCCAACAAACAGGATCAGTAGGACTCAGCTAGGAAATCTCAACATACGTATTTCTCAAGCTGTTAGGCTATCCTTCCTGAGGAGATTCAGAAATAAATTAGAGAGAAAAAAAGACTTAAGCAAGATGGAAAGCCAGAAGGCATTATTATAAAATAGCCATGAGATTTCTTCTTTGAAAGATTTAGAGCGAAAGAAATGCAGCAAGAAAGCTGCAAGACAGCACACGATAGAAGATTGACACAAGACTCCCCAGCAGTACTCACTGCAGCTATTCTTTCCAACATAACGCAGCGTCTGCGTGCTGAGCCGTGTTCCTCGCACACAGCCAAAGCCCCCAGCAACACCCCCCGCTCCCGCACCCCACCCAGCCCCTGCCTCGGTGCTTTCTCAGCAAAACCCACTAGAAGTGGACAAGTCCTTCTGGTTGATAGAAAGGGGTACGCAGAGAACAGAGAGGAAGCAAAGGGCAGATAATAACCTGACCACAATCACGACCAGTGGCTCAGAAGACAGGCCAGCCAACTCAAACTGGAAAGCACTGGTGCACACACACAGCCGCAGCAGCACACACACGCAGAGCTTCACAACTTTGCAGCAAGCAATCCCTGTTCAGTCCCAAATAACACAGTCCTTTACTTGACAATCCCAGCTTTTAAGGGCATTTTTCCTTTGTTATAAAAAGATGAAGAGGAGGAACACCTGCTTTGTAAAACTGTTTCATCGTACCCAACGTAGCTCATTTCTGCTGCGCCACCTTTAATAGGCACGGCACCCGGATTGGGCACCGTGCTTCAGCTGCTGCAGGCTGCTCCTGGGAGCCTGTCGTCCAGCTCTAAGCTTGCAACATGAAACAGTCACTGAAAGACTCTTGGCATTTTTAATGACTTGTGTCTTGCCTCTACCTCCCACCAAGATCCTACTTATCAGCAGCTGTGAACAGGTTTTTTTTTTGCTCACTGCAGAGTCATACTGGCTGTAAGATACACTTCAGGCGTGAATCACAAAGAAGTGTGTGGGCTATAATCACCCTCCACATTTGTAGCTCATTTTTCCAATCAAGTTGCGAATTTCAGCAGTCCTGGGCAATAAGGAACAAAACTGATTTTTCTCCTCAAATGACTTCATGAAGTTGTCACAAGGTTGCAAGGCTCGGGGCTCTCCAGCCAGCTCTCTTATCTTGCTGACCAGAAGTCTATGAAAACCTACCACGCTTTAAAAAAACCAAGACCTTCAGGAGCCACAATAAAACAGACGCTGAAGTCAGTTAGGGACATCTTCACGTCCTCTTCACATTTGACATACTACTGAAACAGGCATTGTGAATGTGGTAGGCAACAACACAGCTTTCATATAGCAGAACTTGCAGGATCTTTCTGTTTGGGAGCAAAAAGTAGGTAAAGGACAAACCTCTGTCTCAAACACGCATGCTTCTAAGGGTTACACTTCAGACTGGGTGCCTCACATGTTGGCTTGATATTAAACCACAGAACATGATATAGATATAAACCTACACATCCTGACTAATCTAGGGTGTACAGGTGCTTCGAGACAGCTCGTTATCATTGCCAAACAGCACCACAGGGGTTCTGTGGAGAAGTTAAATTTGCCTACCAGGGTCTACCATTTATAACGAGTAATATTTAAATATTTACTATTTACCAATACATACTAGTATTTACCATTGTTGGTTCTTCTGGACATTAACATTGAATATAAATTTTTCAAACCCTGTTCTTATGCATGTGCACTTTAGTATTTCAAGGGGCTTTAATACTTCTCGTGTACTTGAGGTACTTTGGTAGAGCTAGTCTTTTAGGACTACCATTTTATGTTGCATATAAGTGGCATGAAGTCATTACGACTATACAACAGCGCAGGTTTGCTCAGCTAAGCACCCTAGGCCACACAGTCGGTGGAGGTTTGTGCAGCGATACAGGGGGGCACACACGCCCGTGTCTTGACATCTGGCTCTTCACGGACTTTTTGCACTCGTGTTGCACGGGCGTTCTGCAAGCACCAGCTCCTTTGGGTAGAGCTGCTCCTACAGGCTGCCAATCTCCACACACATGACTCTGGATCTGCTAAAGATGGTATTTGAGAAGGACTGCTGCCAGCATTCACCAAGCAGCTCTACGAACTAACTGTTCTGTGTCAGCGCAATTTGAGTGTGTGGAACAGTTTCAGGGGGCTGTGTTTTCATGAGCAAATACTAATTTGGTTGCATTAAAAGACATGAGTGACATGAGTAAGGTGAGCAAGAATATATGAGAAATTGGTTTAGCTCTGAAAGATCTGTAGTGATAACATGGATTAAGATTCAGAACTACGTCATGATATCTAATACTTTTTGCATCTACCAAGTTTTATTCTTCAAGGGACAGGTCTAAAAAAGCCCACATCACAAGCTGTTATTTCAAGGAGCAAGGGAAGAAAGGTTTTTGCTGTCTGGTAAATATCAGCAAATTACTTTAGCAAACTGACAATTCTAAGTTCTTCGGTTTTACAGTTCCTTCGGTTTTAGTAGAAAGACTACATCAGGATCAATTGCCTGTAAAATAACACAGCTATATTTTCCTGTTACCTTGTACGTGCAGAAACACCTTAGCTTCCTCATGACTGACAATCTGTTTCTAGAAAGACTTAAAGTCAAGGTAAAATTTTTTCATATTGTACTTCCAATTGTTTTATCTGGTAGTTTACATCATCGGTTAAAAAAAAAAAAAAATAGTAAAAACTAGAAAGATCCATCCCATCACTGAAACAGAGAAACTACTGCCAGTTCTTTGGAACACCACAGATATTCCAGACTCGTACAGAGACCTGCAGCAGATCTAGGAAGTGTCATTCACAAACAAAACCAAGATGACATTACAGACTTTATTGCTTGCCAGCAACAGGGTCAACTTTGTTTGTACAACTGTATCATACTGTTTGTATGTGTGTGCTGATACTGCCACTCCAGACCCACAATCACTCAATGATGACTGACAGAGTTATCTTGAAAAACTCATTACTATACAATTTTAACTTATTTTTTAAAGATATGGGATTCTACAGTTATATCTACATTTTAAAAAGAACTGTTGTAAATTCCTTTGCTGGTCTGCAGGCAGTACTGGCCATGGTGCTTTCAAGAGTATTGTCCTTTACATGCGTTGACTGTTGGTCAAGTGACCTTCTGAGGAATTAAAAGTGATCGGCTTCAATTCAGAGGCTCTTTGGTCAGAGAACTGGTCACCATTTTGGATTTTCTTCTGGCATGTTTCAACAGATAGCCTGTCCTAATTTTAATCTGTGTGTTAACCGAATCCTCCACAAACAGACCTCCAGATTAACAGCACTAACCGAGGAGCAAACATTTCCTCCTCTTTTTTGGAAAACAAGGATATACTCATAGTTCTTACTAAAAGAAAAACAAGAAGAAACCTTCTGAGTATCACCTACAAAGCCACTCTAGCTTCTGTGTGGTTCTGGGACAACCACTACTGTAGCTGCAGGCCTGTCACACAGCACATCTGCTTGTACCTACTGCTACTTTATTTGTACTCATTTTTCTATTCCAAATTCCCCACCTGCTAAAAAGCAAGTCAGAAGAATTCAGGGTAAAAGTTTCCTATGACAGTAAGAGATACAAGGGCACACATCTACCTACATGTTGGGTTGCATGCTTCTATCAGACTTAAGATTTTAACTGAATTTCGTCTCTTAATTGGGGTAGATAAAAACAAAGCATTTTGTCAAAGAGACTGTCTCTTTTGACGTGGCACTCAAACTTAAAAACATATGCAGGGTGCTTACACCTGACCTGAGCCAGCCAACACAAGGCTTGCTCAGTTGCCTGTTCAGCTTCAGCAGGAGCGAGAACAAGGTCAGCTCTAACTCACAAGGAATGAGCAAAGGCAGCCAAGAGGGTTTCCAAGGAAGATCACCCTTTACCTCAACACTTCTGAGAAGATAGGAAATCAAAAGTCAGCCTAAAATAGCTGAACAAAACAGTTTAAAAAACAAATGTTGAGGGTTAATGAGCAGAGCAAATGAAATACTATTAATTTAGATTATTAGCTAATAACAGTATAGATTGCAAGTATGAAGCCATAAAGCTTTAAATGCCTTTTTCTAGTCTTAAGTGTAGACAATATGCCACAGAGAAAAAACACACTCAATACACCCCCCCCAATTTAACCTTCAGAAAGTGAATCACCTAATGACAATACACAGTGACAGAACAATCAAACATGGCCTTGAGCCCATTCATTTTTTCTTTGCTTTAGGGAATTGTATCAGTCTATTCATTTCTTGTGATAGCAAATTGCTCAGACATGTCATACACTGCTTTCAACACTGCACCTCCTGAAGACAGTCCTTAATTTATCTTCATCTTTCTTTGTCAGTGGCAACCACTCTGCCTTAAATAGGAGTCAATGCTGCAAAGCACTATGCAACCACTAGCCATCACAAGGTAAAGGAGATGACATCAACAAAATGAACTAGCGTGCTCCAAAAGAACAATCGCTATCCTAAAAAAACAACACATTACAAAAAGTAGTCTTTGAAAGGAAAAAAAAGAAAAAGGTTTTAGAGCTCTAGCAAATTAGAGGAAAGGTTAATACAGTTCTTACAAAAGTCTGCCCCTGTTTATTCGTATCCATTAAGTCAATGGAAAATAATGATAACAAATGGTTCAACATGTTCTACTCAACCTCCTTCTTCCCTATGCTTGCTAATTCAATGCAAATTCTTCCCATTACAGTTTGTCTCAGAAAACTAATAAAATGACAAGTTTGCTTGGTGGAGGAGAGGGGAAGGAAGAAACAGGGTTGCTGGAGTTTTGTAAGCAAGGATGCCAGGAAACTAAAAGCATGTGCTGCAGCTACACAACAGATTTCCAAGAAAAGTGCAATTCTTGCACCACTGTTGCTAGAGCACAAGGAGTTAATGTGGCACTTCAAAGAGCTAAAGACTTACAAGATCAAAATTTTTCTGGTTTCTACTCAAATTTATTTTTATCTTCTCATGCACAATCCAAAATGTATAGCACTTCATTTTAAAGCAAATACATAGGCATATCCTCTATATAAAATGAATCTAACATGTTCTCTCCTTGGGTCATATTTGGGGTGAGATTCAAGCAGATTGGTATTATCTGGTCAAGTATAATATTTGCTCAATAAGACCTTCAGAATTCTTGGACATTCAGGCCTCTTTGGAAGCCTGATTTTAAGGACTAAAAATATTTCTTTTGTTAACTTAATTCAATAGAACAATATGGCAGGGGTCACCTTTTTGAAGGGTGCTCCATTTGAAGCCGAACAGTAAGGAGCAGAAAAGCCTTTCTAAATCTTTCCTTAATCGCTAGGAACCAAGAGCAACTGGCAGCTGGATCAAAAGTGCTGACCAACTATACTCATTTGTTCTTTTCTTTTGCCTCTCTTTTCTGACAATCTGTAGGGAGCAGCAGGAATTCAGAGCTTGAACTGCACATTTCAAAAAAAAAAAAATCACAGACGTGAGTTTGACAGTCAAGAAAGAGTAAAATTTCCTTGTCTGAAGCGGTGAACTTTAGAGCCTATTGTTCATAGGCTTCATAGTCCTCACGCTTTATGGTGATACTGTGTCTACAGGACACTGACACGCAAATAAGGATCAAGAGATCCCTCGCTTTTAATTAGTTTTGATTCAGACCCAATGAATAGGAATCAAAATCTATCTAACACGGCTTTTTATATGCTGCTGTCACCTGTCCTGCTTTCAGGGGTTGTTCCAGAGAAGAACAAGCACTAGGAGACCTCTTACAAAGTAGATGCATCTGTAATTTCAAGCCACTGTCAACATCCGGAGCTTAGAGAACTCTGCCTTCCTCTGTCCTGCACTGGGACCTAAGCACTCTGACAAGGCAGAGAGCGGACCTCCTCTTATCACTCATCTGCACTACAGTAATCAGTTGCACAAAGAGAAAGAAAACTTCACAAAAGTCTTATTGAGCATAATACCATGGAGCTGACTCACAGTGTGACTCTCCTGTGATGAATTAGTCACCACAAGAGCTAGCAAGTTCATTGTACTTTAATTGCTGTCACTGCAACAGTAGGGTTAATACCTGGCATGAGAGCTGATCTGTATTTGAAAGTTTACGATTATTCTCTCAGAACCAACAAAGAAAGGTGCTTTTGTTAGAATTGCAGAGTTTTAGCATGTCTTCCTGTCTGTCAGTTATCTTCTCAAACACGGGTGTACCAATCTGCACCATTTATGAACTGGTTTACTTTTCTATCCATTCTCTTTCACACTGTGTTAATGCAAAGAGTTATAAACTCAGGAATTTTTGTCATGAAGGTTAGGTCTGTAAAAGAAGAATTGTGAGAATCAACATTCAGTAAGGAAGACTTTTCAGACCCCAGAACCACTATGCAACAATTGCAAGCCTTTGAGTCAAGTTTCAACCAGGGACCTTCAATAATCTTCCTCCAACCCCCATCAACAGTAATATCTCCACAGCTTTTATTTCAAACTGTACACTCAGCATTTGCTTTTTCAATCATAGACTTATTTTACAGCTGTGTTAATGCAAAAATCTTTCCTCACCTTTAATGTGGCAGCCAAGCTGGCCATGTGTTCATTCAGAGTGCTCTCCGACTCCTTGTAAGTCAGGCAGGTGAACTGATACTCCTCCGGATCAAAGGCATCTGCTCCCTGCTGCTCCACGTCGTTAGCTACCCCATCATAATAATCCTCAATATCCCCAGGATCTTCATCCTCTTCCTCCTCCTCACAATTAGGGTCATAATCCTCTTCATTGCTGTCAGAGCCCTGGCTGTTCATGTCCACGGACATCTTACTGCCCTGTCAAACTGCAGACCAGGAAAGCAATTGCAGCTTCTTTTTCTCCTCCAAACTTTATCGTTCCTTTGATTTCATCTGAGCTCTGTCTCCTGAGGGGGAAAAAACAATTTTTTCTGTTGCCTAAGAAATTGTAAGAGAGACCACATCAACATCATATAGGTGACCAAAGAGCCAGGAATGGACCAACCCAACAGCCCAGCTAAAGAATATATTGCTGAGTAGGTCACTGGTTTGGATCCACTGTGACTCTTGCAACTGCAAAGCCAAGGCTGCTCTTACAGGTGAGGTCGAAAAGCTCGTGGATTGGCTTGTTGCATCCCAGTGTGGGCTCAGAGCCTTCTGACATTTGGAAAGTAGCTGCATAACCTTCACTACTGATAATTCCAGAGATACGACATCAAGTTTTTACTAACAGCCTGAAGTGCTGCAGAAAAGCATCACATTCATTTCACCAACAGGAAAAACACAAACCCCTTAACTCTGACCACGGTAGCTAGCAAAGCAACCTGCAATACTCTGTACAAGTCCATGTTGCTTCAGAATCACAGCTATTAAGTGGGACTTCGGAAAACAAGACAAGCAAACAGATCTCTCACACCCAATTTAACGGTCTTCCATACCATCTCAAAGAAGATGGTGAAATTAGTTAATCCCTTTAAGTAGGTACTACTGGATGGGATGTGGCTTGAGTTTCATGTCAGAGGGGGGAAATAAACTTAATTCTCTCATTCTATTACCTTATCAATATACACTTAGTACCTTCTGAATGCAGAAATTGATGCTCAAGTGTTAACAGAGAAGAAGAATCAGAACAGCCTTTTTTTTTTTTTTAGATTCTCACTGGTATTGGAAAATTCACATATTTGACCTCACCTATCTGAACTGCAAACCTTCCGCTTGTGTAATTAAAACACATGAATCTGAGTTCTAAGCAATTCAGCAGTAAAGCACATATCAACCTTGAATTATGGCCATCCCATATATTTAGTCACAAATTTCCACTTAACCAAATAATTTAGTTAAATACAAAAGACTTAAAGCAATGCTGCAAACAAATTTTACATACAAAAATACATACATAAAATCAAGCTGTATTTTCTACAAGCAGCATGTATTGGGTTTCTTACACGTTTGCACTACGATGCCGTCAGTTCTGTTACTCAAATATATTCCTACAGTATCACAATTTGTAGCTGCTGGGGAAACCATAATCAAATCTTGAGAATCCTGACTTTACAGCACAGGAAATCTCAACCATACATTTTAATTATTTTTCCTCAATTTGGTTTTGGGTGTTCAGGTTTTTTTCCTGTTTCCAGTAACCCCACCAGGCAGCACAGAATAACCAGGAAAAGATGTGATGTACTATTCGAGGGGCTGCAGTGATTTCAGCAGCTACACACCTCCAGGGAGAGAAGATGAAGGCTAGCAGCTAATTACATTATCCTTGAATTCTGGTCCCCAGTCCTTCCACATGCCTCTTGACTCCTCAGCTATCCACAACATAAGCAGCACATAAATATTTCATATCACTGCTTCCCACAGAACTTCAGAGGAGCAGAGGCACCGTCCCTCCATACTGGAAGCAGGCAGATGTGAAATCTCATTTGACAGACAAGGCAAACCTGTATTGACCCTCCCTCCCTTCCTCTACCCTGCTGAGAGTCAATGATCCCATTCCAAGCTTAGTCTGTATTAACATTGACCACTTGCATAAAAGAAGCAATGGATCTTTACCTGTTAGACGTTATCTTAAAGAAACAACTTATTTGAGAATTGAAATCACTGCGAGCATTCCTACAGAGATATCAACAGCCCAGCATGCAACATTTTTGTTCAGCCAACCTCAGAGCACCACAAATCCAAGCAAGTTTCACCAGTCAGGAAACTTCCCAAGCTCACTGACATCACCCCACACTCTAGAGACAGGAAAAAAAACCAAAACACTGAGTTCATTCTCTATCTCAACACATAGTGAGTCCTGTCCAAGCAATGATATGTTTTTAGATATCGAAGCAGAATAATGGGCCTACACGGTACCTCAGCAATTCCACACCAGTGGCTGAGGAGGAGACTCAGAAGCGTGCAGAGCCATTTGTGCCACTAACACACTTACTTGAACAAACAGATGAACTGTTTGCACGGACAAATGTGATGTATCAAGCAGAAAGCAGACTGGATGATTTCTGTGACTCCTGTCACAACATTCGTAGAAAGAGCTGACTTCCAGCATAACTGAACAGCAGACAGACACGCGTGAAGAGAGAGGAAGGCTAAGGCTCAGCTCTGCGAACAAAGCCAAGCAGGGTACTAGGAAAACGAGGAGCAGAACTCACCTCACCTAACGCTCCGCCTGATGCTCTCATTCATGATCAAATCACAAGCTCTCTGAATTCAAGCTAAGACAAGACACAGCTAATATTCGACAACAATAGTTTTTAAGATAATAAAGATGTTAAGCTCAAAAAAGAGTGTCAAAAAAGCAGAGTATTTAGATTAAATAATTATCATAATTGCAAAAATCAGATTATAAAGTTTTAAAACATATTTAGATGCTTTCCCACCTAAGGGAGAATGAGGTCCTTCTTTACAACCTTCATGCAAGGTACTACCTTGTTTTCACTAACACTGATACAATTTAATCCTCTCTTCCTCCCAGCCTCCTTGCAGAAACTCAACACGCCCACCCCTACACTCTGCTGCCCACCGGCTCCAACAGAGATGTCCTCTTGCTGCTTTGCCACACAATGCTTCTTAACAAGGTCTTTTGAGAGAAAATGCCTTCAAATATGCCGCTATCACTCCCTCTCTGACCTCACCACCATCAAACACAGTAAATTACATGATCCTACCCAATATCTTGTCCCACTACATAATTCTTTTCTGATTTCTTGCTCTGTCTACCTCTGTGGGACTTCTCTAATAAGTCTTTTGGAGGACACACCGCTGCTTTTTCTGTTGATATTTCACAGAAATAGGAGATGGCCTTTTCTTCTTTCACCTCTTTATCAATAATTCTGAAACAGAGAAAGTGCAACTCAAGTCTGCCTCCTGAACTACCTATCCACAAAAGCTTCGAGTGGGCTGACACTCTCTTTTCTCTGCAAGCATGTACAACTCCAACTCCATGCTTGCTACCACCGTTAACCACATCTTTGTCTATGTCACTTAAAACCTGTAATTGGTGGATAACCCTCCATTGCTTCTTCACACACAGCATGCAGACCTCGCCTTTTCCTTCTCCACTGAGCTTTCCGATTGGATTTTTTCATCCCAAGAGTGATAAATTAGAACATCTCCCCCATTCTTTTCACCACAGATGACTCTGCAGAGACCTCCTTCCAGCCATATCACACATCCCCCGTGAATCTGCACGCTCTCCTCCCACTTCTCAGTCTTTGTTCATACTATCACGACTGCCTTGTCCTTCCCAACTCAACAAATCCATTTCTTTCCTGTTCTTTCTAATCTATCATCCGTTTAACAAGTTACAGAGCCCAGAGCCTTCCTTCCACAGTGGCTCTGGGCTGGGGCAGAAAGGTACCCAGTCCATTGAAATTACCTCTGCTCCGTTTCTTTTATAATCCGCACAAGACTAAATCCCGCACAGCCGGAACACCGCATAGTCGTAGGAAGAAAGCCCAGGGAAACTGGGGGAGAGGGAAACTGCGGAGGAAGAGCTCGAACGGCGCCGGGGCCCGGGGGGAGCCCCAGCACAGCCTACCCACAGCCTGTGCCGAGCGCCTGCCCGAGAGCTCCCAGGCTGCGGCTTCTCCCCCGGGCAGCCCGATCCCGGCACCGGCTCCGGGGGGAAGCGCTGCCGGGCACTGAACTGAGCGGAACTCACGGAGAACCGGCACCGCGTCCCTCACGCCGGGCTCGCTCCGCCCCGGGCCCTCACCGCCTCCCGCCGAGGGACACGGGCCCGGCAGGCGGCGGCGCTCAGAGGGCGCCCCCAGCTCCGCGGCACGGGCCGCCCCACCGGGAGGCCCCCACCGCCGGCGCAGCACGGCCCAGCCTCCCGCACTTACCGGGCGCCGCGGAACGCGGCCGGGCGGCGGCCGGGGGAGGCAGGGAGCGGCACCCCGGGCTCCTCCTGCCGGGCCGCCACTGCCTGCACGCCGGAAGCACCGGCCTCCGCCTGCCGTCACTTCCGCCGGGCGGAGCCGGAGCCGCCGCTGGGCCGAGCCGGACCACTGCGCTGAGCCTTGGGGCGGGGAGAGGCAACAACCGAACCACTGCCGGGAGGGCGTGAGGGGAGCGTCGGGCCCGCAGTGCGGGACCGGCCCAAGGTGCCGGCTCAGCGCCCTCAGGAGGCGCCTGCGGCCCAGCGGCCCGGCCTCGGCCGGTGCCAGCGCTCGATGCCAGCGCCCGGCACCGCGGCAGGGGAAGGGGCCGCCGCCTCCCGCGCACCGCCGCGGGCAGGGGCCGCCGCGATCCCGGCCTGCCCCGCGCTCACCTCCCCTGGTATCCCGGCGTGCCGCGCGGCCCGGCGCTGGGGTAAAGGTCGCGGGGCGGAGGGGGCAGCACCGGCTCGGCGGGCACGCAGCGGCCCGGCCCCGTTCTTCACCCGCCGCCATGGCGAAGCAGCCGCAGCCCATCAGCCCCGTGAAGAACTTCTTCGCTGGCGGCTTCGGGGGCGTCTGCCTGGTGTTCGTGGGGCACCCGCTGGACACTATCAAGGTGAGGCGGCGGCGGGGACGGGAAGGCAGCCGGGGCGCGGTGCCGTGCGGCCCAGGGCAGCCGCAGTGAAGACGGGAGGAACTACGGTTCCCGGCGGGCGCTGCGGGGGAGCCGGAGGAAGGCCGCGCTTCCCGGCGTGCACCGCGGCGAGCCGGCGCCTGGCGGAGCGCCTCCTGGCGGCCCGGCGGGTCCCGGGGTCAGCGGCGGGGAGGTGGTGAAAATGCGATAAAAAAGCGTCGGCGCTGGAGGGAGCCGAGTCTGAGCTCCCCCCGAGAGCCCTCCCGGGTACCCAGCGCCCCTCGGCCCGAGGGGGCCCGGGAGTGACCCTGGGGGGGCTGTGACCCAACTCGGGGGGCGGGAGAGCACACCCCGCACGCTGAGCAGCCACACGGCATCAGCTCTCGGTGCGGAGGTGGGGTTGTCATCCTGATGTCATCCCAGAAATTAATTAGTCAAATATATGAACTACTGCGTGCATTAAAATTCAATCTCTTCTCTTCTGCAGTAGGCTAAAAGGATAATTTCGCTACCGATATTGTAAAGTCCTGTCAGAAAGCTTGCTCCATAGCAGTCATGCAGAGGTGTTCTCTGAATCAGAGTCTAGGTAACGATATTTAAGAAATCAATGTTTTCCTATGCTGTTTTACTAGGTCAGACTGCAAACCCAGCCTAAGCCACAGCCTGGTCAGCCTCCGCTCTATTCTGGGACCTTTGACTGCTTCAGAAAGACTCTTGTTGGAGAGGTACTGTGTTCGCCTGTCATCTGCGCTGCCTGCCAAAAATATCAGTTGTTCCTGTATGTTGCAGGAATGGAATCATGTGGGAATGTTGCCCCCCAGAGACTATACAATTCTTGGCTTATACACTGAATTGATTCTAATTAAATTTTTTAAGCAGATTACAGAACTTGGGGAGTACTTAGCAGCCATATGCTCCAGGTGTGTGTCTCTTTCTTTCGTTAAGAAATGCTTTTGGTTCAGAATAGCACAATATTAATAACAGAAGTTATAGACTGGAGTGAATGTTGGCAGATGCTTCCTGGCTTTGTTGCTGTAGTCGGTTGAATCTTGCTCTTTGGTATCTGGAGTTGTCTCTGGAAATCCTAAAATAGGCAGTGACTTTTGTTGATACGAGCAGTACTTTTACTTTCTTCTGTAATGTGTTATGCCGTTTATGAGAAGGCAGAGGAGCATTAATTAGCAGATGTTTTCTTTTTCTGAGAACAGAGGATCAATTATAGTAGTTTTGTTCAATCTTCTTCAGAAGGTGGACCTTGGTTTTCACTCCTGAATCAGCCATGTCATGTGATTGAGCTATAGTCCGTTTTGTTTTTAGAAAGGCAGACAATGTTTAAAGATTGTAAGTGACATAGAATCCAGTTTTCTGCTTTGTAAGTTTTCCCAGCAGCTATATACCCTTTGGAAAAAATGGCTGTAAAGCCCAACTGTTTGTTTACTAGTCTGAAGTCTTAATTTCTAACCACTGGATCTTGTTAGGAAGCTCTCCTGTTAAATGAAACATCTGCCTCATTTCTCAAATCTACTTTTGTTATGATATTAACAGGTTGTTATATAAGCAAAGTAAATTTTGCTTCCCTAGTCTCTCCCACAAAGCGCTGAAGTGCTTTGCCAGCTCTGAATCCCTTGCGGTTTTTAACACCCCTGCTGAAGCACGGACGTCAGAGCTGAACCATAATAATAGCCTTGTGATGTGAAGTTCAAAAGTAACGCCGCCTCTCTACTCCTACTCAATACTCACCAGTTTCTATAAGGAAAACTGTTAAACCTCTCTGCCAAGGCCTTTTGTTTCCCACTGCTCATGGGAAGATTGAGCAGGAGCGTCTGATCTTTGTCAGCCAGATATGATTTCATTAGAGTCAGTTGTGCCTACAGACACATACTGGGATACACTGATTTATTTAGGAGGGGAAGGAAGGGGCGAACAGACCAGCAAATGTTTAATTTGTGCATCTAACCTTTATCTAGGAAGGTAACCCTTTTTTTTCTTAGAAAAAGTTCAGTTCAAAGGCAAGATAGATTAAATAAATGCTACTGCTGGAGTACGCATTAGAATTTTTCCACATGTGTAGTCTGATGAGTGGAAACATCGGGAATGTAAATTTGTACAGTTAAAAAAATTGACTTAATGAAGGAAAGAAAAAATAATTTGCTCTTGAACTCATTCCAAATTGAGTTCCTGTGGGGAGTGAAGTAGTTCAGGTTAATCTCTGTGGCTCTTCCTTTATCTAAAGAGTGAGTTTGATTCAGCATTCTCAGGCTGTGTTTTGCTCTACTGCATGTGATGACTTATTAATAGAGCACATGTGCGTTTCTGTATGTATCTGAGAGAGAAGACTTTCAACATAATATATCAGAACTATTATTCAGGTGGCTTTTAACTTAACTTCCTCATACTTGAGATGTAAGTACAGGATGAACAGTTTTGGACCAGAAGGGTGTAAGTGGTGCCAGTGTTTTCCAGAAGGATAGCTTTCCTCTGCAACAGGCTCTGAGCCTCAGCTAAACATGTGTAATTGCAAATGAACCAGAGACCTCATTATTCCTCTGGTTAATTTGACCATCTGACTGATACCATCCTGTCTTGTAGCCTTTTGCTTCCCAGTAGGTTGAAATGTGTGCAAAGTCTGTGCAAAACCAAGTAATTCTTGTGATAATGTTTCTTTGCAGGGAGTCCGAGGCTTATATAGAGGAATGGCAGCTCCTATTATTGGGGTGACACCCATGTTTGCTGTGTGCTTCTTTGGATTTGGCCTGGGAAAAAGACTCCAGCAGAGAAGTCCCGATGACATTTTGACGTGAGTTTCTGAGTTAATCAGACAGTTGGGAAAGGCACTCCAAGGTTCTTGCAGCCTGCTCTATTGTCACATATTGAGTTGTGGTGTAAATTTGTCTCTTCTCCTGGGTTAAAAATACAGTTCTGAAAAATAAAACACTGGTGTGTTTTAATGCTTCTGGAAGCGTGGGGCTGATAGCACAGTCTAAAAACAGACAGCATGTGGGCAGGTGCTATGCAATTCCCTTTCTACGCAAGAAAGAACCATTAAGGAACAATTCGTTTTAGATGAGTACAGTGCAAGTTATATAATGATTGCCTGCCAGCAGTCTCTCCATTAACAGAAACTATGGGAGAAATAAATTCAAGGTCAACCAGTTTTGACGACATTCACAGTTCTGATTCTCTTTTCCCTGTTAGTTGTGACTCTTGCTGTATCCTTAAATTAAGAAACAATAATAGCCATGGAAAGGCTTTATTATTCATTTCTGAAAAGAGGTGCTTATAAGCAGCCATCCTCTCAGGCATATCTAACCTGGAAAAGATCTGGGAAGCTAAGAAAACTGTGTTTGGCTTTCTACAGACTAACCTATGCATGAAGAAACCGCCCCACACCCATGGAGTACTCCCTTCTTTACTGAATTGCGATTTATAGCTCTACAGGAACAGAAGTGTAGCTTAGCAACATTTTATTCCATTATTTGTGCAACACATAGGAGCCCTGTCAGAAAGCAGGAGGCCATTGTGTTAAGCCAAGCGTGGTGGGGTGGGGAGATGCGGTTTCTGTTGGAGCTTTGCCTGCGTGGGGGCTGCCCAGGAGATGTGAGGGCACCTGGCTCTCCAGCACTATCAGTGCTCTGGCCCAGAGCGAGTTCCCTCTGCTCCAGTTGCTCAGAGGGAGGCAGTGCCAAGATGCTGGGGCACTGCCAGCTTGCCCTCTGGTTTACCGTAGTAGTGTCCTCGTGTAGACGAGGCTGATGGGTAAAACCAGGGGAACAATAAGGAGTGGAGAATACACGGAAACAAACGGGCTGTGGGTGTATTCCCAGCAGCCCAGTCGCCTCAGTGCTTTCTGTTTTATGCATATCATACCAAATGGAAGTTTTAAGGAGCAAGCTGGAGAAGGTCAGCGTGAGTCTTTGTGCAGAACTCCTCTCAGGCAGAGCAGCAGGAGAGAAAGAACAAAGGTCAACAAATAGATGGTGTAACTGTTGTGGTGCCCAACTGTGCTGTAGCTTAGGTGCAGACTTTACATGGTAAGATACAGTGTACCTGGGACTCAAGGCCCCAAAAGAAAGGTCAGACTCTTAGAACCATGGTGCTGGGTGCCTCTAGAGAGGCAGGCAGGATTGGCTTCCCATGCTGATTTTGAAGGGAAGTTTTGGAAGGAAGGAGATGGAGAGAAACCCGAGAAGCCTGTTGTATCTTTTCTGGGGCTGAATAATCGCAAGGTGAGTGCGAAAACTCAAAGCTTCGTTTGAGCAGGAGATGCATGTGGAGTGATGAGAGAGGTCTGAATGGTCTGGAAGATTTAATGGGAATTTAAAGAAAGATGTAAGAATTGGAAAACCTGAATAGAATGCCATCTCCTGGGCAAGTGGAGATAAGTGGGAGGTGTGGAATTCAGTTAAATTGAGATATTAGGTCATCTTACTAGAGAACATGTCAGGATGTTGACTGTAAAAATAAGTTTGTGGTGGAGAAACTCAGCCTGTTAAGGGATTTCTGTCATGGAGACTTTGCCACATGGAAGCAGGTGCAGAATGTGTGGGACGATGGCAGGTTGGTAGGACAGACTCAACAATGGCAGAGGCTAAAGGAGTGAGGGACTGAGAGACTGCAGGGAGGAGGCTCCTGGCTGCACAAGCAGGAATATGCATGGAAGCTGGGGTCACTGAGAGCGGTGTAGGAGACTGGAGGAGGAAGAAACCATTGGGAATAAAAATCAATGGGGAGTGTTGTAGCAAAAAATGCAAGTACAAGGGATATTAGCAAATACAATGGACGTGAAGATCTGAGTTATGGTTGCTGTGGGAACCAGCGCTTTGAATCCTAGAGATCTTAAATGTTTAGCTCTTAATTATGCATTGATGAGGCTCTTCTGCACTGATCAAAAGCAGTGGATGCATTTCTAGTTCCACTGCCAGCCTTGTGTGGGACAGCGTAATTTGGTGATACAGAGGTCTTCCTGCCCTTTGTTTCCGATGTACTGTGTTGCGTTAGGGTGTCTTCTGTTTCCTTGGGGCAGGTATCCTCAGCTGTTTGCTGCTGGCATGTTGTCGGGAGTGTTCACAACAGTAATCATGGCTCCAGGAGAGAGAATCAAGTGCCTTTTACAGGTAAGGCGTTGGGGGGTGGTGGTGGAAATTTAATTTTGAGGGTCTTGTCTTCCCACACGAGGAACTTCTTTGTCTAGTGTATTTACTCTGTTCTGATTGAGACAACTGTCATTTAATGCAACTGTGTCACAAAGACAAACTCACCATGAGAGTACAAGTACATACAGCATCCACTGCTCTTCATCTTACAGAGCACAAGCCTTGTACTTTGTGACATTACATGAGGCGTCAGTGGATGCCTCAGTCCACTTCAAAGTATGGAAAAGTCCGGTTTTTCAGGATAAAACTTTCTCTAAGAAAATGCAAAACTAGTAGATCATAAGTCTCTTTCTATTGTAAAGATTTTCTGTTACCTTGGCAGGTTCCCAACACATAGCTAAGGAATTCATTTCATCAAATAGTTTTCTGGCGTTTGGGTGACCGTTGGCTGTTAGCTCTGCAGCTCCTTCAGGGTTTTTAAAGTATTGTTGGAAAACATAAACCTGAACAAACGAAAAGGCCATCTTCAGCAGAGATGGGAAGCTTTGCTTATGTCAGACTATGTTGAACTCCGTTAGCGATGGGTGGTCACATGTTGGTTCTGACAGACATGATATTATCATGGAAGCTTTTATACACATACAAATGGCTTGAATTTCACTAAACTATTTGAAGGCTACTTTTTGTCAGTGCAAGTTTAGAATTACCTAACTGACTTTAGTTGTTTCCAACTTACACTGGGGAAAAATAAGGGAGAATCCAGCGTCTGCGTGGAACAGTAAACACATCCTCAGCTGGAACAGGAGAGTGCTGCTTGAGGAAGTGACGCAGAGGTTTTGCATGCAGGAGTGCCTGGGGAACACCCGGGTCCTCCCTCCTCTCTGGAAACACGCACGTGGCTTTCTAACTATAAGCTGAATGTTCACCAGCCAGAAGTCTTCACTAGTCAGAAACTATCACTTTAATCCTTCAGATCCAGGCAGCTACAGGTGAAACTAAATACAGTGGCTCTTTGGATTGTGCAAAACAGCTGTACCGTGAGGCTGGGATTCGTGGCGTGTACAAGGGGACAGTGCTCACCCTCATGAGAGGTAACTGATGAAGATGTTGTGATGCTTCTTCTGCATGAGGTACTTTAAGATAAGGAGCCTGACATAGTATCATAGATCTCACTGTCCTGTAAGCCAATTGGAGATGCTGTGTCACCCTTTTCTCTTTTTTTGCAGTCTGCAGAGCCACTCCAATGCCTCAAAGGGACTGAGAAATAAACATGAGATCCTCAGTGAGTGAGGAAGAGATTAGATGACAAGGATCAGAGGGATATAGGAAGTAATTAAGATCTGAGAAGCCAAGAGCAATGAGAGACTTGAGGAGAGGAGCAGAGAGGACAAAGAGAAAAGAAAAACACAGAAGTGGGCCTTTTTTTTTTTTTCTTTCCTTCCTTGCGAGAAGGATTGTGACTGTTGCTGTATAATTCTGGCTGCTTTAAAAGACACAATTGCGGCAGTTATGCTTTCTACCCATTTGATTGTGGGTTGTTTTGGACTGGGATGTCAGAACCCTCTCACAACAGCAAAGTAATTGTACCAGACAGTGAATCCTTTACATGTTTTGGTAGTTTCTCCTTTGAAAAGCATTAGATTGTTCCCTGTCCTGGGGCAATGTTTTCAAAGGATAAGCTGCAGTTTCTGTATTTTCGTATCTTAGTTTAGCAGTTTCTTCTATCCTCTGCTTCTCATAGAAAGTAGCAGCTCGCAATGTAACTCCAGCAGTGTGCTTAGCTAGAGGCTGGTTCTCCAGTTTAGGCATGAGCTAAGAATGGGCTGTGGGACTACTGTAAAAACAAAGTAAAAGGAAACCCATCAACTAAAAAAAAACCCCAAAAAACCAAAACCAAACAACTCAAAACACCGAAATAGAATCATTAGAACAAATGGTGTGCAAACCTCTTGAAGTCCCTGAACTGCTCTGATCTGCTGTGCAACAATTAGGAAAGCTTAGAGCTGTCTCATCATTAGCTTAGCAGACAGTAGGCAAGTAACAGTCTGATTTGAAAGGCTGCTGACAGAAGTGCTCGAGGACAGATATTTCCCCAGTTCTTGCCCATAGCACCTGCTCTTCCTGGGAAAGTTCAAGCTCCTCAGTCTAGAGCAACAGAAAATTTTATTTTGTTTGTAGAGGAGGTTCAGAAAAGGAATCTGGATGTACTTAGTGGTGTTGCTGAGCTGGCATGGGGCTGCTGTGCCTCTAGGCTTCATTTCATTTCCCACTACTCAAAGTCTTTGTTTACCCACCAGATGTCCCAGCCAGCGGAATGTACTTCATGACGTACGAATGGCTGAAGAACATTCTGACCCCTGAGGGAAAGAGGTTAGTGAAATCTCACAGTCATCGTTTTCTGGACTTCCCAGACACTGCTGATTAATATCCCCAGTTAAGAAGAGATTTAGAGCAGTATCATCAAAACAATATCTTTTTTTAAAACAAAAAAAGTTGCTTGTCTTGTTCTGGGGTAAACTGATAATTAAAATAGTATTGAGTTTCTCTCAGATTCTAGCCTTGCATCTTATTAGCCAAGTAAGGAATACTTAAAGTACGTCTCCTCACTTTTATCCCTTTGTGAGAAAAAAAAGAGCTGGTCTTTTCTTGTTGTTGTTGGGTTGTTTTTCTCCCCAGAGCATCTGTGTGTGTATGCTGCTGAAGGAAAATATTTGAACCTTTAGGGTGGAGTTAGTACATTTTGCACATAGGGCTCAGATTCTTGGAAATCTTGCTCAGATACTGCCCTCTGTGTCTGCAGTGTTGTGCTGCCTTCTGGCTGTCAGCCAGGCTGCCTCTTTGATTGTCACCGTAGTCAAAACAGATTAGTTTTTACCTTTTTCTTTTCTTTCAATTTTTTTTTCTTTTTTTCCCTTTTCCTCCCACCCCACCCCAATCCTGCCACAGTGTGAGTGACCTCAGCGTACCTAGGATCCTCTTTGCTGGGGGCCTGGCCGGGATCTTCAACTGGGCAGTTGCCATTCCACCAGATGTCCTCAAGTCCCGTTTCCAGACTGGTGAGTTGCATGGCAGCTTGTCACAGCCACACTCAGTGCGGGGCTCCTGGGAATGGGCTGGGCAGCAATGGAAGACGCTATCCAAGCCTGGCATCTGGGAGGTGCCGTGTCTTGAGCACTGCTTGAGAAGAAGGACATGAAAAACCCAAGTGTGTTCCTCGCTTTTTAGAGTGTTTCCTCACAGATTTTTGGCAAGTCAGGCTGCACTTCTCTGTTTCTGCCTCCCTGCTAATACAACAATCCCAATTTGAGATACCTGGTCTGAAACCTGACTGTAGAAATAGTAATAGAACCGCCTGTCGTGGCTGTTTTATTACAGTTGTAATTCTTTGAGAGGTTTTGTTATTTCACATCAGACATAGCTGTATAAATTAGCCGGGACTATCTGAAGTTCATAGTAACTGAGCGTGCCACGCCGAGAGCATTGCTTTTAGAGTAGCAGCTCTGCTCTTCGGTATCTGTGGCCTAATTATAGTAAGGATGGCGCCAGGACTTCAGCAAAATTTGACAGGTTTTTCATTGGTTTCTCTGGGAGTCCTAGTCAATGAATAGCATCATTTTCTTTTTGTCATAAACCAGCTTCATCAATTTTTGTATCTGACCTCCTTATCTCCTAATTGCAACTCCTGGGAGAGCTGTGATCAGCAGTGCAAGTAACAGCTCAGACTTCCACCACTGACAAAATTACTCTCCTTTCTTCCCTGCCCTCAATGACTTGATGATATAAATTCTTTGTGGTGATGGTGAACACCTACATTCTGTTTACCGAGTCTTTAGTAAGGTGACTTTTTTGTTTGCGTTCTTTTGATTGAAATAGATAATTTTTTTCAGGCAGATGTTGTCACATTCTGTTGTCACCTAGATGGTATAGCAATACAAACCTGTTGAAAATCCTGGGCTGTTAAATATAGCTCGTCCTTCAGCACTTGTGACTGCCACACGTCATAGCTGATGTGTTTTTGTATCCCTTCCAGCTCCTCCAGGAAAATATGCAAATGGCTTTAGAGATGTGCTGAGAGAACTTATCAAAGAGGAAGGAGTTGCATCTCTGTATAAGGGCTTCACAGCTGTAATGATCAGGGCATTTCCCGCTAATGCGGTAAGTAATTTGCAATTCCAGATGGGTTTTGGGGACCTGGTGGCTCACAGTGAATGTTTGCAGTCTGTAGAGGAGATGACTGGCCACTTACCCTTGTACCATTTCAGTGAGATTCTTGTCACTAGGAAGAACACCAAGTAAACCTTTCTTTGAAGCTCTTCACGAAGGCCCTTTGTTGACTTTCTCTGATATTCTCTCTATTGATTGTATATCCACCAGTAGAAGACAGAAATGTGTGGGTGAATTTGGACTGGCTTCCCCTTCAATAAGTAACGAGCCTAACGGAGCCAAAGTTCTGCCTTTGGAGGGAGGGAGATAGTAGAATTCCTACCTCTAGTCCAAGACCTTTTTTTCTGTTGTTCTCTTCCTTCTTCCACATCAACTACGTCAGGTGTTTATAGTGCTGGATTTCAAAAACCTTTTTTGGAATAGATTTCTAGAATCCTGATTTGTTTCATGTGTTCTCTCTTTTCAGGCATGTTTTCTTGGTTTTGAAGTTGCTATGAAGTTTCTTAACTGGATTGCACCAGGTCTATGAAGACTAGGAAATCTTTGGAAATTAGAGAGGAGAAGGAAGAGAGTGCAAGGCTGCCTAAAGGAATAAATGAATGATCACTTGAAGTTTCAGGAATGATTGTCTGCCTAATACCTTTTTTTGCCTTCCTCACGTTCTTTAGGTGGTGCTATGTGCCGTTCAGAAAAGTAAGCTGTAGCTCTGAAACAGAGTTGATGAGGGGCTAGAGGTGCTACACCTGTGTGCTGAGCCAGTGTACCACAGCGGTGACGCTGCTAACAGACAGCTGTCACTGTTACACACCGATACCTTAAGTACTTCCTCATGGAAGAAGCAGACACGTCTTAAAATGTAATTCTTTATTTACTGAAGAAACATGTAGCTACTAACGCTGGAAAACTTCCTTAAAATAATGGTTTGGCTGTGTGTACTTAACTCTCAGGGCGTAAGTCAGCAGCTGCACATACTAGTATCTACAAGCAATGTCAGAGGCGTTCTCATCTCCTGGAGTTATTTAGTTGTGGCTGTTTCTGTGTTGACAGTGGTTTTAATCTTATATGCATGTAATGCAGCAAACAAAACTAAACAGGGGAGGGCAGAGCTACGTTTCAGTGGGTTAATGGGTATTACAGGTGCCATATTGGATCTTGCACACCGATCTTTTCCGTGGAAATATGGAAAATGAATTCTGCTAATGTTTCTACTAAGCTTCACTGAGGCAGCCAGTGGAGAAATGTGTTTGATTAACCTGAACTTTTCTCTGAAATCCCTTTCTGTCCTGCTGAAGATGTGCCAAATTTCAAAAGTACAGCATGGTTCATAGCAACCCATAATATATTTAATTCATCAAATGCTGTGACTTGGGATTCAATCCCTGACATTGACCTGAGAAGAATTGATAGCACTTCCAAGAACTCAATTTCTCTGACATGAGGGGGACACATGAAGGGGACACTGGCTCTGCATTTTTGCCTAACTTTATTCTTGCTTCTGTTTCTTTTGTATTCTTTTAATATTATTAAACATAATCACTTTTTCATTTGAAAAAATGACTAATGCTAAGAAAAAGCAACTTTAATTTCTTTTGGTTTTGATGCAGTGTTATTGGAACTCAATAAAGCTAGCTGCTGCTTGGCTAGAATGTGTGCTTTGGTTCATTTCCTTTCTGCATGGTTAGTTTTGCAAAAGTTTTCCAATTAATTCTGAGGTGTGATTGGGAAGTAAGTTGTGCCGTGCTGTCTTTAACTGTTAACCCCTTGCCTTTTAGCTTTTGGATTTCTGACATGAGCCATGGAAATGAATGTTCTGCATGTCACGTTTGTCATACAAGTCCTGTTAGATGCTGTGTTGCGGACACAACTTTTTAACTATAAAGCCAGACACTAAATAACACGTCTTGCCTGTGGAAGGTATTTTATGTTTTCCAGGGAGAGGCCTGGACATGGATACAGGGGAGCTTTGAGAAAGCATCTGCCCTGGTAGAGCCCACAGGAATGAAAGCTGAGGGTTTGTCCTCGGTCTGGCATGGTCTGCTGGCCTGTGCCATAAGGACACAGTCTTCACCTTGGCTTTCCACAGGCACCATCGGCCCTAGAAACATTCCACCCCCTGCTGCTGCAGAAACATTGAATCCCACTTTCCTTCCCAGTTCTTTGGGAAGACCAGAAGGGAACCTGCCTTCCCCAGAGTGCACCTCTTGTGTTTTACGGGGTGGCGGTGTGAAACCAGTGGGGTAGTCCCTGGCGTAGAAAAATCCAAGTTGCTTGTTGCTGCCTCCATGTTCTCACTGCTGCCTTACTCACGGGAGGCGGGGGGCCTTCCTCCTTCCTTGCTGCTCAGGAACCTGCTCCTTCTGCTTCCCAATGGATGAATGAAAGCATGGACACAGTTAATACTGGTTCAGAGAAGTGATGGTTAAAGGACATTAACCTCTCAAACAGTTTTGAACACAATTCTAGGTTTACTGAGGCAAAATACAAACTATTTTCAAGAGGAGCAGGTCCGCTTTTATGGCTCTGTGTTGAGCACCAGATGCTATCCTGTACTGCTGTGGTTCCCTAGCTGCTCTGACAGCATTTCTGACCTGTGTGCTGAGGCTGTGATGCTTAGAGCAACTTTCAGCTTTAAGAAGTTGAAAAAAAGCTGCATAAAGCTGCATTTTTTTCCTTCTATTTTACTTATGTGTTCCAGAAACACTGACGCTTCTTTGGAGGGACAGATGTGCATCTTCTTTCTTAAAATTCCAGACACTGATGCTTAACGCTGCCTATTCCAACTGCAGTATCAAATGCATCCTGTTGAGCTCCCAACCTCACAGGAAGGTGGGAAGAACTTCTGATTGGAAATTGAAGAATTTCCTGATTGGAAATGCTGTTCTGGGTTGGCTTTTGAGGCAGTTGCCCAGCAGATGGCTGTCTGGGGCTGTCAGCAGGATGGACAAACCTGCAGGTCCAAAGGCAAGGTCAGGCAAGAAGTGACCACACCAGCTGCTGCTGGAGGCTGCTGTGGTCGCCTGTGGCAGCTGCAGCTTTCCAAGTTGGGCTGCAAAAGTTTTACATCTCTGTCAGGACAGACAGGCAGATGGAAGGCTGGAGCCTCTTCTCTCCATCTGTCCTGCTGAGGAAGACTCTGATCCTCCAGGCCTGGTGATGGGCTGTGTGTTGTAGTTAGTGCTCCCTCCCATCCCTGTCCAATCAGTCTGGAGTGCTGCAGACTATGAAAAACATAGTTCTTGGAAACCAAATCATAGACTAGTAACATCCTGGATTCGGTTGCTGGGATTAAGAGCACAGCTCCTCTATTTGGGTACTGAGGAGCCCTTCTCTTAGTCTTTGTGCTGGCTTCTTGGTGCTCCAGCACTTACCTTGGGCAAGCCTGAGCTGGTGACAGCACAGCGGTCTGACCTTAAGGAGTACCTACTCTGAAAGACTGAAATATTCCCTACAATCTCTAATACTTCGGTTTTTACTAGTAACTGTAAACAATCTTCCTCCTGCCAAACTATCCCCTTTAATTCTTTTTTTTTGGAAAGCATTTCAGATCCTTTTTCCAATTTTAATTATCCTAATTATATTCTCCCCACTCTGAAGTTTTTTTGCAGAGCTTTGTATTTTGCATGGTAAAATTCTGGCTGTTTAATATGCTTGATTTTATCTGGTGCTTTTAGAGAAGTAAAACATGGAAGAAGGCAATCGGGAAGGCGGGGCTGCTTTCCAGCAGTGGTGGGAGGAGAGGAGCTTAGGGAGGGCTGATCAGACACATCTGCTTGTTTGTTCAAAAACTGAAAGCCAGGCACTCTGGAAATGTTTAAAAACCTGCTCATGTCTCTCAAGATTCTGCCACACAAAATTTGCCAAATCCTTGCTCCCTGCTGTGTGCAGCCTTAGAACAAAAGCAGGATTGTAACACAGGTACAGTTTCCTGCACACTGAGGACTCTCTTGCTTTCAGAAGCCTGGATTTGTATTCAAACGTTATTTTTTAATTGCCCAGCTTCTTGCGGGAATGCAGGTAGCGTAATGGTACACAGCAGCAGGTGGTAAGCTGAGTTTCCGTACCAGCAAAAGATACTGATGGCATTTGTCTTTATGCTCCTTGGGTTGATAGAGTATGCTTTTGCCATATCAGAATCAGCACAGAATTCCACAAGCTTCTTGTGCTGTACATCTTTCCTGGCCCATCCTGCTTTGATGCAAGTGATTTTTCCAGTGGTGATTCAAGGTGCCTGGAAGTATTGCAGAAGCAATCCATGATACATAAATCTTCCATGCTTGTGTTTCAAACCTTCCATGCTTGTATTTCTCTGCCCATTGTGTGCAAGTGGCTTCTGTGTACAGTCAGCTTTGCTACGTTGGCAGAAAGGTCTTTTGGAATACTCCTGACAACAAGTCAGTCTTGATCAGATTTGACTAATCAAAAAAGGAAGCTGCCTGTGTGAGGATTACTACAGACTCTCCAGTTGGGAAAAGATGGCCAAAGCCAAGATAAACAACCTCCACTGCTCTGCTGTCATCCACTGACCCAGGCATCTCACCACCAATGACTTTCCTGCTGGTCTCAGAGGCCTGGGATTGCCCCAAGACAGCTGTAGAAGAGCTCCAGTGAACTGGTGACTGGCATTTTGAAGCTGTGCTCAGGCAAGTGATCTTTCACCATGGCCAGGACAGTCCTTCCAGCAGCTTGCAGCCCCTGGGCAGGAATGCCCCTCACACATGGGATGGTTCTCCTCGTGACATCTTGCTTCCAGCCATAGCGCATGACTGCGCTGCTTGCTTGCACAAGCCACGGACAGAAATGCCCGCTGAGTCAGTGGCACGAAGCTGGGGCACTGTGCTGGTGCCATCGGGTGTGTTCTGCACCGAAGGGCTTCAGTAGCGCTGCCCAACTGTTCTCATCGGAAAACAGGCCCAGCTGCCTCTGCAGCTGTTTGCTGGGGACTTCTGCTCCTGACCCAGAGGATGGCAGGGAGCTGCTTGCCCTGGAGCCAGGGGCTTCCCAGAGGGGAGGGCTGTAGGGATTGCTGGGATTCCTGCCTCTTCCCTGCTCTCTGGGATCCATTTCGGGTGATCTGACCGTGGGCTGTTGTGCTCATTCATACCAGGGGGCTCACCACCTGCTCAGCGGCCGGGGCTCCCTCTGACCCTTTTTTACACCACGTTTTGTCTTTCTGCCCAGTAGACCCTGCCCTGAGAAAGCTGTTCAGTGAAGGAGAGGAAATGGGCTGCCTGATGCTGGATGCTTGAAATGGAAAACTATTTCTAATTTAGGGAGATTTGTGTATAAAACTGAGGACATTTTCCATTACCTCAATGTGTTAGAATAGTTCTGCAAGTGTATCTCAAACCTGGGAAAAATGTAAACCTTAAGCAGAGCATGGACAGGATTTTTACTAACATATGTCTCTAAGTTCAGATACTTTGGTTTAGGCTCAGATGGTTCATTTTAAGCCGCTTACAACATGTAGATTCTTCCTAGGCTTACTGGAAGCCTGGCTATAAAGATCAGTATCAAAGTTACAGCAACAGGCTATAGATAAGCTTCACTTCCCTTTGCAGGTGACTGAATGTAGATCTGCTGAAGTACACGATGCTGTTGCTAGCCGTCGGCATTGCCAAGTGAAAGCCACGATGTTTACCCACACAGTGACTTCCCTTCTTCATCAGAGACCCGAGCTCGGGCTTCTCCAGCAGTGCGGCTGCTGCTCTGGGTCTGAGAGAAGTTGCACACAAGCTCTGGACACCAAAGTAAACTTTGAGTGGCCTGGTTATACATTTCCCAAGGCTGAAAGCATATCCTAGCAGCAACATTTCTTCTTGGTACTATTTCCTAATACTGTTTCCTAATAGTTATTTATTGCTGGCAGCTGCTGGCTCCTTCCTCTCTCCACTCATACCATCAAAAAATTCTAAACTATGATTTAGCCTTGAATATTCATCCCATTAGACCAAAGGCTAGGAAGTCAATCCTTTGTCCCTTCCCATCTTTAACCTCTGCGCAGATTTCAGCAGAACCAGCTGAAATGCTGAAAAGGTGTAAAATTACAGCGAGTCCTCCTGCTTGGGCTAAGCCTGTGTGATTCAGAAAAGCTCCTGACTGCCTGCATAGACAAATCCTAAAAAAATACTTCCCTCTGAAACATAATCCTCCTGCTCATCCCCCATCCCTCCCTCCCCGCTCACCCTTGACTCCCTATCAATCACTGCCAGGCAATTATCTGCTTCGGTTACTGCCTCCTGGCCAGAGCCAAAGTTCAGGAACTGGCAGCCGATGGCAGGAGATCACTCGGTGGAGAGAACTCGCTGTTCTCCCAGCCTCCCACCCATTTCTCAGCAGTGGCAGACGTGCTTAGCTGCAAGGCACGGCGAGCTTCTGCAGGGTGGTTGGACCCTGGCTCTGACAGCGGAGGCTTCTCCTGGGAAGGAGCCTGAAGTTGCACCCAGCAGGAGGTTGGAGCAGGGTCTCCTCCTGCTCTGCCAGCACCCTCAGAAGCAAGCTTGCATCTGTCCCTGCTGAGATAGGGAGGTGTGTGGATAGAGAGCCCTGGGCAGCCTTCCCGTCTCTGTCCTTGTCCATTGCCCCCATGGGTGAAGCTGGGCTGTCCCAGATCCCCCCTGTCTCCAGTCAGCAAGAGCTGCATCAGGATGGAAAAATTTGATTTTTCTTGGGCTGGGGAGGTGCCTGGAGGTGGTTCTGCTGAAGCATGGTGATGTGGCGCTGGTGTGAAATGTCTGTCTCCTTGTGATGTGGATGAATTCTCTCATATGCTGATGATAAACAGTTGGGGGTTTCCCCATTTTCCTCCCTGTGGGTCCAGCTAAGGGGATGAAGCACTCTCTGTCTCACACACGTTAGCTTCAAAGGCATAGACCACTCTTAGCACGACTCATAAAATGAGGTGTGCAGTTGTCCCACTCGCCAGTACGGGCAGTTTTAGAGGTGTCTGAGCTGTCAGCTGGAACGGGAGAGCAGCCCTTCCTGGGGACAGATCCCTGCCGCCCTCTCCCCCAGCTTCGTCCTGCACCCCAGCTCGATGCGCAGGGGCGGATAGAGGAGGTCTGCAGGGGAATGTCCCAAGGGGAACTGGATTGCAAAGCATGGCTCCTCCACCTCGCTCCCTCAGTGACTAGGATTTATTACAGCTAAGGTGACTCTTTCTGGAAAAGATAAAAGCATGCTGTGTCACTAAGAACTGCTTTACTCAGATCAAGGATCTCTCAGCTCTCAGCCCAAATCTTTGCCCCAGGCGAGGAGAGCAGGAGGCACAAAGCACCCAGCTCTGCCACCCAGGGTGCTGCTTCCAGCTCTGCCACCCACAGCCACACACTGGGATTTACTGGGCTGGAGACTGCATCTGCACCTCGAGCCTTAGACCTGGTTTTCAACGTCATCACCTTTTGGGCACCTTCCTGGCTTTGGTCTCTACAATATCTGATGGCAGCGAGTGGCATTAATTACATGCTGCTTTGGTTTAGGTTGGCTAAATGATGATTCCACTGGTGTTGCTTAAATCTTGTCTTGTGAGAAATAATAGCAAAGTTTCCCTTGCATCTTTTTTGAATAATTTGTGTGTCTTTCTGGGTCCTTCTCTTTTGGGTCCTTTTCCAGGATGATGTCTTATTTAACCTCTCCTTGTACAAAGCCATGATCCTCCTTTCCCCCATTTTTTTTTTATTTCTTCTAGTTCTATGTACCATTTTAAATGAGAAGCTAACAGTTTCCATAAAGCCATATTGGTATTTTCTATTTTATTCTCTATTAGTTTGCTCTGGGCACTGGCACATTGGTTAATTAAAATTGTTATTGATTTCTAAATGTGATGAAAAGTTTCTTTATTGAGTAGTTGGCTAATATTCTGTCTTCTGTGGGTTCTTTTATAATTAAAAACCTCTGGTCCATCACGTCTGGCAAATTTGAATTACCCGGAACCCCCTCCCTTTTTCTAAATGCACAGAGCATTCTGTGCTGAAGGTGGTGTACACATAGGGAAAAGATAGAGTTTTTAATTTAACCCACGTAGCCTAGCAACATTTACACCATCAATGAACAAGTCCTGTTTTTCTGAGCCCAGCCCTCACTCCACTGCTAGTAATGGTAATAATGACAGTGCCCAGCCCACTGCATTTAGAGTGTCTTCTTCTTACTTCACATCTCTTTTATTCACATTTCAGCTCACCTGCTAGCACTTTGCTCCGAATAATGGTAAGATCTTGAAGTGAGGTGTCCATGGAAGATACTCATCTTCATTTCTGTGGTTAGTTTTACTTGCTAAATGAGCTTCTTATCATACTAGTCATGTGGCTGTTTTAGAGCCTCTGAAATGCGATTGCTAGGAAACTTGAAATCTGTTAAATATTTGCTCACAAGTATTTTCTGAAGGAAGATCTTTGGCAACTGTCTGTCACTCCTGAAATTTGCCACAATTCAACTTTGAAGGGGAGGATCTTCCCAAAATCACTGGGAAGTTTCCTGGGATGTTTGTGTTCAGGAATGCGAGGGCTAACTGCAGTGCCAACCTCACCTGCATGACTGCAGTGGTGGAAACCGGAAATCCAGCTTCATTATGTACATAGATGCTTTCAACTGGACATCAAGAATAACTCTGAGATTCTTAAACTCGTAGAACCACAGAACATACGGCCAAAGAGTCATCACCTAGTGACCCCCAAGGCAGCTTTGCCTGAACTCTGCTTTTGCAGCATTTAATGATGGAGAGGATGAGGAGGAAGGTTCACCTGGAGGGGACTCTGCCCACAAGTTCTGCCCCAGCTCTTCACGGCCTTTTCAGCATCAAATGGCAACAGAAACTGCTCTTGGTGATGCAGCACCGTGAGGGGCTGCAAGTCCTTCACGGGTACTACGTGGCATCTGCCCAGGCGCTGCAAAGCCAGTCTGAGCTCAGTTTGTTTCAACCCAGTTAACGGATGAGAGCTTGTGGAGACAGATGTGAACACCTCGGGATTCAGCAGCGGTATCCAGCGCTGGCAGAATACGACACTTTCTAAGACACCATAAATGGCTACAAGAGAAAGAGAGGGTTACGTATTTTGGGGAAAAAAGACTCATTTTCACATGTAAGCTCACTGCAAACCCCAGTGCCTCTCGAAGAATTTTAAATATTTGGTAGAATCCAGCTGGGAAGGCACAATCTCTTGTGCTTTTGCCAGGTTTTACATTTGGTTTTCTTCTTGTTTTCCTCTGGGATGTCTTCTTCTGATATTCTTTATACATTTAATTAATGTAACAGTTGATAAATTGTTACCTGTAGGGTTTTTTTTTTGTTTACTTCAGAGCACCTCAAGTATAAAGTCTATTTAAAATAAGCAAACAACAGAAGCAGTACACTTTTTATTATGATATGTAACTACCTCACGGATAACACTGGTGCTTCTGAATTCCTATATGTTAAAACCAATGGCCCTTACCACTTGATTGTCATTTTCATAAGATACCAGCTCTTTCTCTCATATGCCATGAAATTCAACTTAAATTCATGCTAAATTCATTTTTACATATTTTCTGATGTTAAGAATTTATTTACTATTTAATGTTTTACTTTTTCTTGATGACTCCTTTTTTCCCAAGACCACCTTTGCCCTAAATATTGCTTAAATGAGTTCTTTTCATAAATAAATAAACAAACAAATAAGTTTCCGTTTACTGAAAGCACAGAGCAGTTTTCTTTAATTTCTCTAACCCCTTCCAGTAACCACAGTACTCATTTCCAAAGGAGTGTTCCCTGAGACTTCATTCAGCAATCAAATACTGCTTCTAAGGTTTGGTCATTATTTTCCTTCTGTTCCAGTAGCTTTTCCCTAATCGGTTTCAATATGAATTTAGAGATGAATGAGAGATCTCTGTCACAAGCAAAATATAATCTCATTTCCCTGAGGGCAGTTCTTCTCAGCAGTCTGGGAGCCTGAACTGCTGATACAGCGAGTGCTTGCTGCCTTCTCTATTTTACCTTCTTTATTGGCTCTTTTCCTGAAAAAATATATACCAGTCAAAATTCCAACAAGAATTCAACCTTTCCCAAAGTACTGGCCTTTTAAAAAATGCATTTTAAGCTATTTGCTTTTGACTGTGAGCAGAAGCTGAACCCTGTGGTAGGGACAACTGGGCAAGCAACCCTGTCTTTTAATACAAGACACCATCACTTCTTACTCGTACATACAGCTTAAGTCTGAAAAGGTACCAATAAAGCATGCATGGCTTCCCCTCGCCTGAGCTGCAGAAAACAGCTGCTGGAGAAGATCTTCCATGTCTAGCAACTTGACCAATTAGTTTCCTGAAGTAAGATAAGAGAAGTGGATTTTTAGTTTTGTCATTTTTGCCTTCATTGTTTAGTTCTTTGATTTTCTAATACCTCAGTTCAAAGGCAACAAATTTTTTTTTTTTTAAAGCTTCAGATGTGTTGCTTCTGATGGAGACAATCCCTAAGGCACAGGGCTGTCCCGTCCCTGGTGTGGGGACCAAGGAGGACCACAGGAGCTGCAGGATGCTGAGTTGCAGAGCCCGGTTCAGCTCCCTCTGCCTCCTTGCTGTGCCCAGCCATGGGCCCGCTGACTCCAGCCAGACCTTGGACACAGCCAAGCTCTGGGCTTGCTCTTGGCTGCCATCCCCGGCAGCAACAGGCTCCCCTTCCCTGGTGAAGCTACCAGCCACACTCCCACTGTGGCCACCCAGCACTGGCCCCTCTTTCGCTCATCACTGAAGATCTTCAGCAGGACCTTTTCCATTTTGTTTAACCTCCTCTTTCCCAAACTCATCATCTCTGTATTTTTCTGCAATGGGAATAGGCTTTTCCCCGTTAAACCAATCTTTCCACAACTTTCCTTCTAAGCACCAGCACCGCCACTGTGCAGCATTCATACTCATTAACTTCCCCAAAAATCCTTCCATATAACCTTTTAGTTATTCCTCATATATCAAAATCCTCTGGTTTAGCTGCATTTTTGCTGCTGCACAAACATTTTCCATTCTTTTGTCCTTTTTTCTCCTTCATTTTCCATGGCTTTTTTTTTCATCAGCTAATTATTGGCTTCTCTCTCTGAACCATTCTTCTGCACGTCTGAGACTTGGATTTTGATCCCAAGCAACTGGAATACATTTTGCCCTTGTTTAAAGCCTCTCTGTAGGTAAAAACAATTTTTCAAACTGAAAGAAGATTTAAATCAGCATTCTTTCTGTAACAGATTTCTCTCCTTTTGAGCACTGCTTTGATTTCCACAGTACTTCTTTTAAAGTTTGGCAGCAAGGTCTTGGGAAAATAGCAGCTCATTGCTTTGGAGATAAACTCTTATCTTTTTTTATAATTTAATATCGCTGCCACTAAGTGGAAAATTTCCTCATCAGTCTCTGTGCCTGTTACGTAGCCTAGGAAGCAGCAGTAACACTCACTCTGTCAGCTCCTAGGACAGCTCAGATTAAACAACTTTGCAATTAAAGTGTTTACATATTACAGCCTTTTCCCTCCTTCCTCATTCCGGGCATTTTCATCAATCAACTGTCTTCTCTTTGGCTGTTTTTTCTGTAGCTCTCCAGCACTGTTGGACTGCTCAGGCTCAGGAGGTTTCTCCTTGGTCTGGTCCAACACCAGCCCTCGCCGTCAGCATCCTGAGCTGCCTCCCCACGCTGCCCTCCTGAGCCCTCATCCTGGGAGGCTGGTGAGTCCACTCAGCCTTCCTTGCCTCCTCCAGCCCTTTCTTCTCTTTGCTGTTACGGTTTCATTTCAGCCTGAGGCCAACCAGTTTGCAAGCTTGAAACACCCTTCTCCGTATGACATTTTCAGTTTTCAGAATTCTTTGGCAGCAGATCTTTTGTAACCCTGTGCTGGGCTCTCAAGGGGTTGACATCTTTAGATCGTACATGAAATGAGTTTGCCATGTAATACAAAGCTAAACAGAAAATAAACAGCTAAAATAGTGAAATAGAAAAAAAAAAGAAGTCTGTTTCTGAGCCAAGCCCCATTTTGATGCTGCATCCTCAAATCTAGTAACTGCCTAAGGTTTTTTCAGATAAGGAGAAACCAGCCAGTGATTGAGGGGAAAAGTGAAGCAAGCACAGTCTGACAAATGTACAAAGTAAACCAAGAGGAAACATCACACTTCTAGCTTTGATCAGGCTCTGGTACTTGCACTCCAGTTTGTAATGCCTGTGTTCCTTCACACAGGAGACAGCTCCGTGGGAAATCATTGTCAAATGGAAACTGCAGAGTGATCAGGGCAGAATCTGTGCTGATGTGCTCTGGGATGCACTCCGCTGGCAGAAAAACCCATGTTCCCACTTGCCTTTGTCTCAAAGGGTTCAAATACTCAGAGGCAGGGAGGAGATTGAGGGAGACAGGCCATAATTACATTCTTCTTTCTCGTATGATTAAATATGAACAAAGGAACAACTGCAGTGCATCTCCCCTGCGCTGAGATCCTCCTGCAAATGCACAGGCAGAGCCAAACTTTGCCAGCAACCTTCCCGTTTCATCAGCAAACCTGTGTTCTGCACATTAAAGATTGCTCAAGATGACAAGAAAAATAAACTCCACAAAATCTGAAGAAGGACCTGACTGAGCTCAGACAGACAGAGGGCTTTATTAATAATTTCCAACAGTACTTTGAATACTAAATGATCTTTTACGTTCCTCTCAGCCAAAGTATAAATCCAGGCTGAATCTTTTTCAACAGGTTTGCTTTAGCTGTGACTCAGAAAAAACAGTCACCTGTAAAGGGGTGTGAAGAAAGAGAGGAAACAGCTTTTTTTCCTCCATGTTGCCTCTAGTTTGTTGCTGACTGCAAATTAAACCTCATGACATCACTGCCATGTGTTTAAAAGGGAACCCACACACACAACTGCAGATAACATGGAGCACCAGTGTGGGGGCCAAGTGGCTTTGAGAGGACATCAGAATCTGAAATATGTGGGTTTGAGGTGCATTCCTGGCTGTTGTTTTTCAAGTTGCTTCAGGTTTCTCAGTGTGCTGAAGCAAACAAAAGGCCTTCTGCAAGGCTGCCTGGATTGAAGCATAAGGTGAAGGATGGCAGACAAATCCCTCCAACAGAACGGAGCATGTGGTGTCATGGTGGCCTCTGAGCCCCAAGCTCCCTTTGCAGATGTTTCTGGAGAGCACTGCCCAGCTGTGGTGGGGAGGTGTGGAAAACATGCTGACGCATCTCCTTGAAATGGTGACAGGGGACAACGCTGGCAGAAAGACTGCTGACAGACTCGACTGAAGATGGGTTGTAAAGGATGTTGATGGAGAAGATAATAAATGTATTTGATGTGGGGAAGTAGAAAGAAGACTGAGAAGTTCATAGAAAAGTAGAGTGGTGGAAATGATGAGCCAGGAAAGTGGCAGAGTTTATGCTGGACAGGAGTGAAACAAGATCACATCCACAGAAGCCAGAAAAAGGGCTGGTGTGGTTGAGCCAGAGAATAGAGGGACTGGATATGTGATTCAGCTGGGAGAGGATAAGGAAAGGTTGGATCTTTCCTAGATGTGAAAGGAAAATGTGATTCCCAAGGCTCCTGATGCAATCACCAGAGCCATTGAGAAAAAATGGCAAGAGGTCAGGGAAAGCAGCATCCTTTCAAGGCTGAATGATGCAAACCCGCACACTCTGAAAAACATTTCTCACAGTTCAGGAATCCTTTGTAAACACAATTAACCACAGCTTTGATTGGGAGAAGAAAGACAGCTAATGTCTTGTGGAAAATGCAGAAAGAATGGCCAATATCAGAAAGACAAGGATAAATTAAGTAGTGGGGCTGTAGCTGTAAGTACAGGCAATGTTTACTTAAAACCAGATACGTGAACATTGTTGAGACATAGCACTGCAGCATATGATAATATCTCCGGGGGTGAAAAGTAGCACTAGACCTTGTGAAGCAGGCTCTGCTCTTCCACAAGAATCAGTGTAAGGCTTAAAAAAAAGGAAAGCACTGTTAGCACACAAAACCAGGACACACAGGCTTGTGTTCAAGTGATGCAATTTATTCAAGGACTAATTACAGTAGTCAAGAGACTTCTTAATCTAACAGTGTACAGGGAGAAAAGATGCCTGCAACAAGAATAGACAAATGACAAGGAGTAAATTCTTTTGGAGTAAATTCTTCTATCCTTTACCATCTTTCTGCTTCTCAAATTGCTTTTCAGGTGCTGTGGATAACTGATGTCCATGCATCAGCCTTTGAGCCGCTCATCTTACTAGCGGTTCCACAGATGGCTCTAGTGAAGTCCACAGAACACACTTGGTGCACATCTCTAAGAACATAGTTGTGATAAAGGGTCCATGGGCTCTTGAAAACTTGTCAGCATTTCCCCATGGGTTGTGTCTAGTTGCCAGACCACCTGTAGGCACAAGAGTGGGGGGTCTGGGCTTCACAGCATTAACGCAGGCATTTGCCTATGTAAAGTGATCTTTAACCCACTGCCTACATGACGCTGTATACTGAATGTGACACAGCCTAATGCAGCACTGGAGTACCCAAAAATCAATCTGCATGATGGGATTGTTCAGCATGGGGAAGGCTCCAGGGAGACCTTACTGTGGCCTTCCAGTACTTAAAGGGGGTCTATAGAAAGACGGGGACAGTCTTTTTAGCAGGGCCTGTTGGGACAGAACAAGGGGTGATGGTTTGAAACTAAAAAAGGGAGATTGAGGATAGATATAAGGAAGAATTTTTTTTTTTCCTGATGAGAGTGGTTAAACACTGGCTGAGGTTGTCCAGAGACGTGGTCGAAGCCCCATCCCTGAAAACCTTCCAGGTGAGGTTGGCTGGGGTTCTGAGCAACCTGCTCTAGTTGCAGATGTCCCTGCTCAGTGCAGGGGGATTGAACTAGATGACCTTTAAATGTCCCTTCCAACCCACATTATTCTATGATGTTATGATTCTAGTATTACCTGTGTTCATAGACACATCGTATGACGAGAGAATTATTTCTGATGTTACAATATGGTTGCAGGTCCTGATCACACAAACCAAGAACAGTGGCCTCAGCACTTTCTCCCTTCAGCTAATCCCCTCCTGCAGACACTGTCTTTCCTGCCATCTCATTTTGACCCACTAACTGGGTAAGCTCCTTCTGACAGCAACCTTGTGTCTTGCTACCTGTGAAGAGCCATGCACACTGGTCACCCTCTCCTAATCCAGCCCCAGGCTGGGAGTGTGGGGTCCTACACTCCTCAGGTCATGTACCTCTGTGCATTCCTGTCAGCTGGCACCTAAGGCTGCCCTGCTTTTTGGGGGGCAGATGCTTTCAGACAGTTTGATCTGTCGGTGCCCGCCCATTGTCGCTGAGGACACGCGGTCCCGGTGAAGTGGGATGTGTTGCCATAGCAACGCGATGCTCTCAGCTGCAGCCACTGCCTCCTTCCAATGACACCACCAAGGGAGAATTTAGGGTTGCTGGAGTCCCACTGGGGATGAAAATTCAGGGTGGCTGAAGGGTGGTGGCAAGGACGGATACAAATGTGTATTTGTAACTCCCACTGTTGAAGCGGTTTCATACTAAAAGCTCTGGCTGCTGCCGCAGCAGCTTTGCCAGTGCCTACACTAACGCACTGCTCTGAATGAAATTATTTATGTCACATCCCTTCATTGCTCATGATCACATGTTTTGCTTTATAGTTAAATTATGAATAATCTAGGGAGGATACATTTTAATGATGCTTTCACTCCTATTCTGGATTTATTGATTCAGCAGATTCTTTCAATGCAGACTCTCTGACAGTTGGGCTAATGTAATGAGTATTTTTAAAAACCAGAACAGTGAAAGGAGAAAGAAAGAACATATTTGACCATCTATAAAAACTGACAGTGGCTTTTCCAGAAATTTTAGGAAATATTGTATCACCCTCTGACCTTCAAGTTCAAGGCTGTTCTGGCTCTTTTTCAGCTGAAGTTTCCTGTTGTTTCAAGGCACAGATCCATTATTTGCACATGAATAGTTTCCGTTAGCTAGCAAGGACAGGACCCCACCATGTCAGGTATCACCAAACCAAGAGAGCTCTTTGAGAGCTTATGAGGTATTGAGGAAAGGCTGGAAAGGGCTGGATCATAGAACACTGCCAAGAAATGATGGTGTCCATGAGCCCCTTGGAGCCACAGAGTCAGTCATGGATAGGAGCTGTGTTTAATGTGCATCCTTGCACCTGTCCTACTCTTCTTCTGAGGCTGTAACACAAAAATAGTAGCACAACAAATCTTGTTAAGCTTTTGTAACATAATTCATTTGAAATAACCACCTTTGATATGGAAATGCTCAAAATATGAACCTACAGGGAATTTTCTGAGTAGGGAAGGACTTTTCCACACCAATCTAGGACCAAGCATGCTGGGGCCATGATTCTAGCGTAGCTTCTGAGTGCACTACTCCAAAGTAAGCACCTAAGGCTGACGGAAGGAGCAGGAGGAAGAACCGCGAAGGCGTTGCCTACAGAGCAAACTGTACACTAATGACATGATTAATTGCCCACTGCCACCGTTCAAGAGTTTGTAAAAGCAAAACAGCAAAGCCTTTTGTAAAAACTTGCAATTGCTGCAATGTAAATAAATCAATATGAAAATAACTTGCCATCATTGTAAAAACAAAGACAGTTCTTTATTAAATAGCTTTTAGTGACATAATGGAGTGTAATAAAGAGGTTTCTATCATTGAAAGAGACTCTTGCTTAATTAAAGAAAATTAGAATGATGCCTGACCACAGAGGTGCAATACTTCGTAAAATCTGTGTTGAATATTTATTGGTTCACAGTTGCTTATATGCTCTGAGGAAAGAGAACAGAGATTGAGAGTATTTTGCAGGTATTCACAGGATGATTTTTAAAAGTGATCATTTAATATTTGTGAACTGCAATACATTAAAAGGGATTCCAGAGCCATTCAGAACACAGACATCTAGGGATGTCACCTCATGTCACAAACTTATGTCTGTTTTCACCATCATTCTCACCTACTGGCTGACCAGGTATTGTCAGTAAGAGGTCTTAACAACTATGCATGGAAAAAGTCTTTAAAGATTTAGAGATAAACATTGCCAGCACAGTTATGAGGAACCTAAAGATCTTCCTGTATGGACACTA